>OZ012691.1:45702214-45752214 GCA_963942565.1 Maea johnstoni | reverse complement strand
CCTGATGATTTTGAGTAAATCTTTCAAGTGAAAGCAGAGTTTGGAAAATATTTGAAAGAGGAATGTTAATAAGAACATTACAAACAACTCTCCTTCAAATATTTTGTAAAATCATTCCCATTTCCAAAGTTATCATCAAAAGTATCATAGATGCAGACGACAATATCCGGAGAAACTTGTAAGCATTAATGGGTTAAAAGCATGATATATCCAGACGACGCTGTAAGCATGAGTGTGTTACTGACTCTGTGTTGAGGAAGGAGGGATCAATAGCCGGGATACATGTGGTCATTGGGAGGAGCGGATGACCAGGTTCCTGTGTTCTATCATCTATCACGTGAGGCGGGTATCAGGCTCATCCTATACATCCACACAAAACTATCCATTCCAGGCCCGCAGCTCCCAGCTGGGCCGCTGCTGCTGCTGCTGCTGCCTTAACCCTCTCAGGCTCTAGATAGATGGCAGTTGGGATTGGTACACCGGTAGTTATAGGGACCGTATCTTGTAGCCCTGGTGGTGCCGTGACCAGGCAGGCCTGGTCTTACAGTACAGTGATCCTGGAAATCTGGCATGACTAGGGTATAGACATCTAGCTGTAGCTGTTATACTGATACTGCTTTATGATATACAATTGAATTAGCTGGTATCCGGACATCTCCAAATGAAGGCAGTTTGCTTTTATTAGCAAAATATTTGTATATAGTTGACAGTACAAATCTGACAATACTAAGACTCATTAAGGATATTTCTAAGATATTGTATAGTTAAGGAAAAATCAATATTTTATCGTATTGCAAAATGCTAAAGGTGCCAATGCCTAATTTTGCTGAAATCCTTCAGCCAAAAAACAAAGTTGTGTCAATATTTGAAGCAGTAATGTTAATGAGAACACTAGAAACAATTTTACTTGAAATATATTATGAACACCTTACTAATCTAAAGTTATAGTCAGAAATTTCACATATCCATTCAACTTCTATAGGAACTCTAGATTAGCATGAAAAAAGCATTTTCCAGTAATATCTTGAACAAATGATGTTAATCAGATCAAACAACTAAAAACTGAAAAACTTTTCTATATCACATATTTTGCTAACCCTTTCATTCATAGAGTTCAATTTGAAAATGGTGTCTGTATCTATCATACTTAATAAAACAACAACTTTGGAATAGATTATGATTTAGAAAAATACTTCAAGTAAAGATGTGTGGCAGAATTCTGATCATTGTTTTTTATTCAAATATTTTCCTAAAGATGGTTTTGTTAGAAAGATATCCCACAAATTGTCAGTCCATTTTTGGCCACTATGGGCATGAATGAGTTAATTTGTGGTTTATTCCTAAGTTACTTAGGAATGTAGTCTGGTTAGGGGATGTAATGTCGGGCGATATCCAGACATGAATTGGTTAACTTATTCATACTTGAAGTTCACTGTGAAAAGTATTCGCAGAATTTATAAAATTGAGAAAACTTAAAGATAGAAATACATGAATAAAAGGTATTGATAGGGTTCTAATCAACATTCCTCTTTCAAATATTTAGTTAAAATGCTCTACAGTATTCAAAAGCGTATATCACTAAAATAGTTGTGGCATTAATGGGTGCTCCCAGCTGGAATGGGATAGAGACTGCGCTGAATGGGATGTAACATTTGCGTGGAAGTTGTGTTCCTATGTGCGTGGAATAGTGTTCATTGAGATGCTGGTTGTCAGGGCACCTGAGCCTGGATCATGCTGGGGGCTGAGACAGTCATTCTCAAAAACACAGGCTCGCTGATCAACACAGGCATCTCTGGAGTTCCTCTTAACCCTTACATGCCTGGTGTCTCAGAGACTCACAGGCTCGCTGATCAACACAGGCATCTCCGGAGTTCCTCTTAACCCTTACATGCCTGGTGTCTCAGAGACTCACAGGCTCGCTGATCAACACAGGCATCTCGGGAGTTCCTCTCAACCCTTACATGCCTGGTGTCTCAGAGACTCACAGGCTCGCTGATCAACACAGGCATCTCCGGAGTTCCTCTTAACCCTTACATGCCTGGTGTCTCAGAGACTCACAGGCTCGCTGATCAACACAGGCATCTCCAGAGTTCCTCTTAACCCTTACATGCCTGGTGTCTCAGAGACTCACAGGCTCGCTGATCAACACAGGCATCTCAGGAGTTCCTCTTAACCCTTACATGCCTGGTGTCTCAGAGACTCACAGGCTCGCTGATCAACACAGGCATCTCCAGAGTTCCTCTTAACCCTTACATGCCTGGTGTCTCAGAGACTCACAGGCTCGCTGATCAACACAGGCATCTCCAGAGTTCCTCTTAACCCTTACATGCCTGGTGTCTCAGAGACTCACAGGCTCGCTGATCAACACAGGCATCTCCAGAGTTCCTCTTAACCCTTACATGCCTGGTGTCTCAGAGACTCACAGGCTCGCTGATCAACACAGGCATCTCCGGAGTTCCTCTTAACCCTTACATACCTGGTGTCTCAGAGACTCACAGGCTCGCTGATCAACACAGGCATCTCCAGAGTTCCTCTTAACCCTTACATACCTGGTGTCTCAGAGACTCACAGGCTCGCTGATCAACACAGGCATCTCCAGAGTTCCTCTTAACCCTTACATGCCTGGTGTCTCAGAGACTCACAGGCTCGCTGATCAACACAGGCATCTCCGGAGTTCCTCTTAACCCTTACATGCCTGGTGTCTCAGAGACTCACAGGCTCGCTGATCAACACAGGCATCTCCGGAGTTCCTCTTAACCCTTACATGCCTGGTGTCTCAGAGACTCACGGGCTCGCTGATCAACACAGGCATCTCCGGAGTTCCTCTTAACCCTTACATGTCTGGTGTCTCAGAGACTCACAGGCTCGCTGATCAACGCAGGCATCTCCGGAGTTCCTCTTAACCCTTACATGCCTGGTGTCTCAGAGACTCACAGGCTCGCTGATCAACGCAGGCATCTCCGGAGTTCCTCTTAACCCTTACATGCCTGGTGTCTCAGAGACTCACAGGCTCGCTGATCAACGCAGGCATCTCCAGAGTTCCTCCTAACCCTTACATGCCTGGTGTCTCAGAGACTCACAGGCTCGCTGATCAACGCAGGCATCTCCGGAGTTCCTCTTAACCCTTACATGCCTGGTGTCTCAGAGACTCACGGGCTCGCTGATCAACACAGGCATCTCCGGAGTTCCTCTTAACCCTACCATGCCTGGTGTCTCAGAGACTCACAGGCTCGCTGATCAACACAGGCATCTCCAGAGTTCCTCCTAACCCTTACATGCCTGGTGTCTCAGAGACTCACAGGCTCGCTGATCAACACAGGCATCTCCGGAGTTCCTCTTAACCCTTACATGCCTGGTGTCTCAGAGACTCACAGGCTCGCTGATCAACACAGGCATCTCCCGAGTTTCTCTTAACCCTTACATGCCTGGTGTCTCAGAGACTCACAGGCTCGCTGATCAACACAGGCATCTCCAGAGTTCCTCTTAACCCTTACATGCCTGGTGTCTCAGAGACTCACAGGCTCGCTGATCAACACAGGCATCTCCGGAGTTCCTCTTAACCCTTACATGCCTGGACACCATCTTGACAAGGGTGGTCTGGAACTTTGATGCCTTTGAAAATAACCTTGGAATAATTCATAAATTCAGGAATATATATTTCGAGGAGAGTTCTATGTTGGACTTTCATCAACATTAATCCTTCAAATATTTCCTGATAATTGCTTTTGTTAAAAAGATATCACCAAAATGTTCAGGGGGTTTTGGACTGTACAGGCATAAGTGGTTTGAGAATCCTCTGGATGCTTTAACACTTTTGAAAAGTAACTTCAGATTTTTGGATTGGGATTTGAATATTGTCACTTTTTAGCCAAATTGCAACTTAAGCTTGACTACCATTTGAAAATGGCAGAGGGAACTGTAGTGCTCAGCAAAAGTGCCCCTAACCCCATGTCACTGACTACTTTCTCACATGCCATGTCCAAGAATAATTGAACCTAGGCAGTGGTGAGAGACAGCAAGCAGTCAGTGGCAGTTTTGAATGTTGGAATATAGCACAAAGTCAATAGATGTTTCAGAGAGTTCTGATTATTATTTTGCCTTCCTTTATTTTACGTAAATATATTTCGGGAAGAAAAGTGTCAATGAATATGAAGGACTTTATTGGGAGCTGCAGGTGTAAATGATGAATTGGAGGTAATATTCCATTAAAAAGATTGTGTCTTGTTCATTGAAATGCTAGTTATTATACCACATGTGTCTGCTGATTTGCTCAGCCATTCAATATAAGGGACATTAATGCTCAGTGATTAGATCGGGATGCTTTGTGCCACATGTGTGGTTTAACCCATTCACACTCAGAGTTCTCTGGAAACTATCTTCTGCTTCTCTCATACTTTTGAAAATAACTCGGGAATAAAGCGGAATTTCACAAAATATTTGAAGAAGATTTGTTGTTTGGCTTATGATCAACATTTCTCCTTCAAACATTTCCCAAAAAATGCCTTTGCAAGAAAAATATTTCCAAAATGGCCAGGCCTGTTTTGGCCGCTCTGAGTGTGAATGGGTTAACACATTAATGCTGACTGTGGCAAATATCAGCCTGACATTTTTGAAGAATTCTTAAAAGCAAAAGCATAATTTGAAAAGTATTTGATGGCAAAATGTTAATCTGAACATAATGCCATCAACTCTTCTTCCAATTTCTGGCAAGATCGTTCTTGATTTCAATGTTATTATCAAAAGTATCATAGATCCGGGCAACAATTTTTAGAGAAAAAGTGTGGCAGTAATATGTGAAACGTACTTTCAACTCTCAATAGTCAATGGGTGGCATCCATGTTTAATACTTTGCCATAGTTATGTTGTGAAAACGTCATGCTTCTTCTATATAATTTCTATACCAAGCTTTTGGGGCCTTGCAGGAGAGTTGTTTGCAGTATTCTTATCAATATTTCTTCTTCTTCATTCCTTTTTTTCAAGAGAAATTTTAGTTGGAGAGATATCACAAAAATATTCAGGACATTTTTGGGTGGAACTGGTAGGAATGGGTTAAACACTGTTCAAGTGAATTGAAGGCGACATTCAGATTGAGAGAGAGCTGTGTGACTATTTTGGTGATATCTCTTTAACCCATTAATGCTCACAGCGGCCAAAACCAGTCTGACAATTTTGATGAAAATCTACAGGCTTGAGCATAATTGGCAAACTCTTTGAAGGAGACATGTTGATCAGAGCAACAACTCTCCTTCAAATATTTTGTAAAATCATTCTCAATTCAAAAGTTATTGTCCAAAGTATCCTAGATCCAGACGACAATTCCTGGATGAACCTTAAGTATTAATAGGTTAATGAAGACTATTTTCAGAAAATATTTCAAGAGGAAATGTTGGCCACAATCCAACCCACAACTCTTTTTCAAATATTTGATCAATTTCTGATGAATTCCATTAGTGTTGGGACGATCATCGATTATAATCGATAATCAATCGTTTACCTCTCTGATTCTGATTAATCGATTACGAAACTGGCAATCGATAATAATCTGAAAAGGTGACACCTAGTGGCAAAATATAGAACTAAATGACAGACAAGTTGTCAGCTTTCTTGCTATAAAATTAAGCTCCAAAAACACTTCAAAACGAAGTTAAGGTAGGTGCTAATAGCAAGTATTTGTCATACACTATCACTTAATATTAGGCTCTAGACCTCTATTACCCAATTACTCCAAAAGTGCGATGAACTGATTATGATCGATAATCGATCGGTTGGCTGTAACTGATTATCGATCATGAAATTGCAACCGATTCCCAACCCTAAATTCCATAGTAACTTTCAAAAGTATCTGAGGTCCAGACGACACTTGTCTTGGCATGAATGGGTTATGAATATTGTCTGGATGATATGATTATTTGAAAATGGGTGGGCATAGGTCACAATACTGCTTTTCAAGCCGGGAACTTGAAAAGTTAAGTAGGTTAACCCTTATGCTGCTGGTGGCTAATTTAGCCAATACAAAATAATGCAAAAATCCTGAAAAATCACAGAAGCCCTGGCAAATGGGTACTCATCTGAGAGTACTCAACGAGAGCTCTCCAATGAGTACCAACATGACAGGGTTTAGATGTTTTTCAAAAATATTTGCGTTTGTGTGCATTGGACGAAAGTAGTCTTAGCATTGGAAGGGTTAAGAGCTATACATTGTGAATGCTGACATTTTGTGTTCCTTAAGGAATGGCATCATCGAAAATGTTTAGAATCATAAGTATTTACTGCATGATCTAAAATTGGATTAGTAAATTTACCACATTCAGCTTGCTGTACTTTTCCAAATTAGATTTCCCAGGAAACTCACCTGAAACTAGATGCCAGTGAAGGATTTTGAATTCAATCAAATTATGATCAGCATTATTGAATGAATTTAATTACATGAGAGTTATATTAGCTGCAGCTGCTATATAAGTGGCTGCTGTGATTCTGCCCTATTTCTACTGGCCTTAACCCTTTCAATGCTGAGGCTACTTTCATCCAAAGCACAAAGATGTAAAGTTTTCTGAAAACCATCCGAACCCTGTCATGTTGGTATTCATTGGGAAGCTCTCGCCAAGTACTTTCAGATGAGTACCCATTTGCCAGGGTTTCAATCATTTTTCAGATTTTTTTGCATAATTTTGTATTGGCTAAAATAGCCACCACCAGCATAAGGGTTTAGTTCTAGTTGCCATTGAACCAAGCTGATGTAGTTTTAGGTAGAGAATGCATTGCAGGCCCTAGCTGGCTTCCTGGGCTAATTGTAGGGCACTGTTTGCCAAAATCTCTACTGGAGTGTAACATTAAGGAAATGATAGAATAAAATGATGCCAAAATGTTTGTGAACTCACTCACTTCTGGAGGAAACATTGGTCTGACACATGATAATATCTTAATGACAACACAGCTAGTGTCTTGAGAAATATTTCATCGATAGTTGTTGCTTAAGTTGTTATTTGGCCAATACAAAATAATGCAAAAGACCTGAAAAATGACTGAAACCCTAGCACATGGGTACTTTTCTGAGAATACTTAAACAGCTATCCAACAAATACCAACATGACAGGGTTTAAATGGTTTTCAAAAATCTTAGCCTTCTGTGCTTTGGATGAAACTATAGTCTCAGCATTGGAGGGGTAAATAAACTTCAGCATATAGTTTTCAATTTAAATCAGTCTGCTTCACTCTTTTTGATGAGTTATGTTCAACATTGTCAGAGCATATATATTAACCCATTTACACTCAGAGATCCACTAGAAATTATCGTCTGCTACTCTGCTACTTTTCAAAATAACTTGGGAATAAAGCAAAAGTTCGCAAAATATTTGAAGGAGAGTTGTTGGTTGACTTCTCTTTTACATTTCTCCTTCAATTATTTTGCAAAAAATGCTTTTGTTAGAAAAATATTTCCAAAATCGTCAGGCCTGTTTTGGCCGCTCTGAGTGTTAATGGGTTAAAGATGCAAACCCCTTTCATGCCCAAGAGTACCTTTAGAAATTGTCATCTGAATTGATGTGATGTAATGTACTTTATTGACTATAACCTGAGCTTACAAAATGATATATTTGGTGATAACTTTGCAATAAAGATTGGTTTTACAAAATATTTGAAGGAGAGTTGTAGGTATTGATCTGAATAACATTTCCTCTTCAAACATTCATCAAACTTCATTTTGCTTGCAACATTTCATCAAAATTGCCAGGCTGGTTTTGGCTGGTGTGACCACAAAGAGTTTTAAAACCCCTTCAAGCACAGACTATATCCTGGAAAATATTGTTTTGACATCTTATTCTTAAGAGTGTAATTCCCTTTTGGAATTTGTTTGAAAAAATGTCATGTTTGTGTTTTCAAAGTCATTTTTCTGTATTTTTTCAAAAAAAATACTATTAATTTGAAAATACTACTGAAATTTGTAGGTTTTTCAAAGTTGCTGCAGGAATGAATAGGTCATTTAGATGTTACTCGAAATTAAAAAAAAATTGTCTATGAGTGAGAAATGCAGTTGTCTTAAGACCAGCAAGCAAGCATTATTGTTCAACTTGAGTGATGAGTATGCAAGTCATGTACTTGTCTGGCATGATTAAGGCTCTTCCTCTGTTCCTCAGTTCTTAGCCCTGAGCAATTCAGAGTATTGGACTGCATGATCTTTGAACTTTTCAGCTCTGGCAGATTGACTTGCTGAATTGTGACATTGAGACAGGGCTCTCCCCAATGGTCCAGTAGTCTAGCACACAGCATGTCAACCAGGGTCTTAGCTGGGATCTTAAAAAGGCCTATCTGAAGCAGCAATCAAGAAGTCCAGATTTAACTACTCTGCTACTTGAAGTCCTTATATCAACATGTATAGCCTACTGTGTCAAAAAGGGTGATTTACACTTCAGCCATGTCTTAGAAGATGGTTTGTAAGAGAAATATTTGGTTATTACAACATACCTGAAAGTTGTTATTTGTGGTGTTTTTGACAAAACCTCTTAGTATTATTCAAATGTTTGTCTTTTTGGCAAGTTATTTACGAAGTAGTCAGACTGAATGTGCACTCCAGATTGGTTGAATGGCAATCAACAGCGCTTTTCCATCAGCTACAACTAGAAAGGTACCAATCCATTATTTCCCACTCGTCTATACCTGCTTGCTGTCTCGTGAGTGAACCAGTTGAACTTTATTTCAATAATACCTGGTTTTCCAAGAATACAGGGCAGTCTGGGCATACTACATGACCGCATCAGCGCTGCATTTGGTTTGTCAATGTTCATTACCTATTGGCTGCAAACCGGCTGCATTATTCAATCCCCAGCGCTCAGGTGGCCTGACAAATCCCTGTTTAATATTCATCTCGGTTATTGTTTACCTAAGCCATTCATACCTGTGGCATCATTGCAGGTGTGACTATATTTGGAAGACTTTCGTGATGAAATGATATTTCAAAATAATAATTAAATGAGAAAAATTAATCAGAACCAGACTAGAAAATATCCTTACAAATAGTTTCTAAATTAACCCATTCACACTCAGAGCGGCCAAAACAGGCCTGACAATTTTGATAATACTTTTCTAACAAAAGCATTTTTTGGAAAATATTTGAAGGGGAAATGTTAATCAGAAGACAAGCAACAACTCTACTTCAAATAAATTGTGAACTTTTGCTTTATTCCCAAGTTATTTGCAAAAGTATGAGAGTAGCAGACGATACTTTCTAATGGAACTCTCAGTGTGAATGGGTTAATGTTTTCTCTCAGAGTTTACTGTCATCATTGAAGTATCAAAGACAATAACTCTGTGAAAGGTTATGAATACATGGGGATTGGCAATACAGTGCAACATTGATATTTCCTTAATGTTACTGAATCTTACAAGTATTTCTAGCAATACTAATTGCCTCCAAGGGATCTAATCTAATTTGTCAAAACGTAGCTCTGTCTGTTGGACTTATAAATATCACTATAAATAAATAGTTCACTGCCTTAGTGCCAAGATTTTCTAGTAACATTTAAGTCAATTTCATATTGTCAAGCAATAACGGTACTACACATCTTAAACTATTTCATTATTTGGTATCATTTAGAGTAGTGTTACTAACCCCTAGTCATAAATGTGTTAATCTGTTCACATCTGATGCATATGTATGCTCTGGAACAAATAGAAATATCTAGATAAGAAGGCTACTTTCTGAGAAATATTTGACTGGAAGTCTTTGCTTCTATTCATTTCAATATTTCTTCTTCAAATATATTTTTTTGCAAAATAACCATAATCAAAGACTCTATTTGAGGCTGTCAGAGCAAATTGTGTGCACTCCAGGTCTCAATGTGTTAACCCTTATGCTGCTAGTGGCTAATTTGACCAATACAAAATGATGCAAAAAAAACACGAAAAATGACCGAAACCCTAGCAAATGGGTACTCATGTGAGAGTACTCAGCGATAGCTTTCAAATGAGTACCAACATGACAGGGTTTCGATGGTTTTCAAAAATATTTGCGTTCTTGTGCTTTGGACGAAAATCGCCTCAGCATTGGAAGGGTTAAGGCTCTCTAAACGGATGAAGGACCTATGGCAGCAGCTTTATCTCCTCACAAGTGATGTCAATCCTCTCAAAGGGCCCTCGTGGGAACAGCATCAGTACTCGCTTCATTCCTTGCCACCATGGAGGATAAGACGCTTCTAAGGCCTTAGCTTGTCTTGAAACTGTCACTAAGGCCATAAGTCTCTCCCCTCGGCTGATAAAAAACACTCTCTTTATATACTTACAAAAATATGGAACATTTTGTGCCACACTTGCGGTAGAAACTTGGTGGTTCGGCTGTTCAAGTGTCAGACTGTGGAAATTAAAACATCCACCCATTTCTGCTAAGGGTCTTATTATAAGTGCTATCGGCCTTTGGTTAAAAAGAGGCGTTTTTGTAAGGTGCTATAATCAAAGTAGCATATAGAGTTAAGGCTGCACTCTTGGTGCATTGGAAGTTATAGAACTCTCTTCTAACTGTGATGTTTGTTTGACAAAAATCTTATTCAACTGTATCTGAATCATATCTTATGAACTTAACATTTTCCTATCATTATCCGGACAAATAGTGTTAGGCAAATAAGGGAGAAACATTGAAGAAAGCAAAACATTCTCAAAGTGCTCCAGTTGGTAATTGATATGGCCATTTGCAAATTTGGCTCCTATAATTAAATATCTGGTTGCAAAATCACATGTTCCGTGGGCAAATGCCCCTAAATGGCCATTAAGATCAATTCCTGCATTTGTAGGCCAGGAAACATCCAGTTTTATGTAGGTAGAGCAGGTAAGAATTCTGGAGACCAGATTACAACTTAAAGGTGCCAGCCTGAGCTATGATGTCTTATAGAAACAATGTCAGCATCTACGCGAGAATCATAAAATAATTGAAGGAGAGTAATTGGTTTATTTCTGATAAACATTTCTCACTTAGATATTTTCAAATTATACTTTTGCACATTGTCAATCTGGTAATAATCAGGTGAATGTTAACATTATGTGTCTAGGTGCTCATTAGTGCATTATGATTGGCCACAATTTGTTATTAAAATGCCCTTCTCATTATTTGGTTACATAAATATTTTACGTGCTCACCTAAAAGTGTTTCCTTCCATTGTTAACAAACAAATCCCTCACTAATCATTCTAGCCTAATCCTGGGAATATTATTCCTGAGCCCATTGTTACGCACAAATCACTCACTAATCATTCTAGCTTAATCCTGGGAATATTATTCCTGAGCCCATTGTTAACAAACAAATCCCTCACTAATCATTCTAGCCTAATCCTGGGAATATTATTCCTGAGCCCATTGTTAACAAACAAATCACTCACTAATCATTCTAGCCTAATCCTGGGAATATTATTCCTGAGCCCATTGTTAACAAACAAATCACTCACTAATCATTCTAGCCTATTCCTGGGAATATTGTTCCTGAGCCCATTGTTAACAAACAAATCCCTCACTAATCATTCTAGCCTAATCCTGGGGATATTATTCCTGAGCCCATTGTTAACAAACATATCCCTCACTAATCATTCTAGCCTAATCCTGGGGATATTATTCCTGAGCCCATTGTTAACAAACAAATCCCTCACTAATCATTCTAGCCTAATCCTGGGAATATTGTTTCTGAGCCCATTGTTAACAAACAAATCCCTCACTAATCATTCTAGCCTAATCCTGGGGATATTATTCCTGAGCCCATTGTTAACAAACAAATCCCTCACTAATCATTCTAGCCTAATCCTGGGAATATTGTTTCTGAGCCCATTGTTAACAAACAAATCCCTCACTAATCATTCTAGCCTAATCCTGGGGATATTATTCCTGAGCCCATTGTTAACAAACAAATCCCTCACTAATCATTCTAGCCTAATCCTGGGAATATTGTTCCTGAGCCCATTGTTAACAAACAAATCCCTCACTAATCATTCTAGCCTAATCCTGGGAATATTGTTCCTGAGCCCATTGTTAACAAACAAATCCCTCACTAATCATTCTAGCCTAATCCTGGGAATATTGTTCCTGAGCCCATTGTTAACAAACAAATCCCTCACTAATCATTCTAGCCTAATCCTGGGAATATTGTTTCTGAGCCCATTGTTAACAAACAAATCCCTCACTAATCATTCTAGCCTAATCCTGGGGATATTATTCCTGAGCCCATTGTTAACAAACAAATCCCTCACTAATCATTCTAGCCTAATCCTGGGAATATTATTCCTGAGCCCATTGTTAACAAACAAATCCCTCACTAATCATTCTAGCCTAATCCTGGGAATATTATTCCTGAGCCCATTGTTAACAAACAAATCCCTCACTAATCATTCTAGCCTAATCCTGGGGATATTATTCCTGAGCCCATTGTTAACAAACAAATCCCTCACTAATCATTCTAGCCTAATCCTGGGGATATTATTCCTGAGCCCATTGTTAACAAACAAATCCCTCACTAATCATTCTAGCCTAATCCTGGGGATATTATTCCTGAGCCCATTGTTAACAAACATATCCCTCACTAATCATTCTAGCCTAATCCTGGGGATATTATTCCTGAGCCCATTGTTAACAAACAAATCCCTCACTAATCATTCTAGCCTCATCCTGGGAACATTGTTCCTGAGCCTATTGTTAACAAACAAATCCCTCACTAATCATTCTAGCCTAATCCTGGGGATATTATTCCTGAGCCCATTGTTAACAAACAAATCCCTCACTAATCATTCTAGCCTAATCCTGGGGATATTATTCCTGAGCCCATTGTTAACAAACAAATCCCTCACTAATCATTCTAGCCTAATCCTGGGAACATTGTTCCTGAGCCCATTGTTAACAAACAAATCCCTCACTAATCATTCTAGCCTAATCCTGGGAATATTATTCCTGAGCCCATTGTTAACAAACAAATCCCTCACTAATCATTCTAGCCTAATCCTGGGGATATTATTTCTGAGCCCATTGTTAACAAACAAATCCCTCACTAATCATTCTAGCCTAATCCTGGGGATATTATTTCTGAGCCCATTGTTAACAAACAAATCCCTCACTAATCATTCTAGCCTAATCCTGGGGATATTGTTTCTGAGCCCATTGTTATGAAATATTTATATAATCTGATCACTGTGTATGGCAATCTCTCCCATAACTTACAAATTATGAGTCATTGACTCTGTAGTCGTATTTCTGATATTAATTTTGATCATGAAAGATATTGTTTAGGATAATTCCATGCCTTATGGCACATTAGACATTATAGTGGAATTCCTTTCATGTGTGTGTGTCTGTGTGCTAAGCCACATTGACTCATTTACTCATGCTTGGCAGTAAAAAGACTATTTCAGCAATATTTTTCTTACAAAAGCATATTTTCAAAAATATTTGAAGGAAAAATGTTAGTCAGAACTCAACCTACAAATCCCCTTCAATTATGTTGTGAATTCATGCTGTATTCTCAAGTTATTTTGGAAAGTGTCACAGATCCAGACGGCCTCATTTATCCCTGAGAGCTGTGGGTGTGAATGGGTTAACCCATTAATGCTTAAGAGCTCCTCTAGAAATTGTCGTCTGATTCTATGATACTTTTTGTAATAACTTCTGAATTAAGTATAATTCCACAAAATATTTGAAGGGGAGTTATTAGAAATGTTCTGATTAACATTTCTCCTTCAAATATTTTCTCAGTTAAGTTTTAGCCTGAAAGATTTCATCAAAATTGTCAGGCTGTTTTGGCCGCTCTGGGCATTAATGGGTTAAGGGATAATATTGTCCTCTTGGATTTTCCGATGGAAATCTAGACCAGTATAAACGGCTTCCTGTCATGAAGCTTGGCTGTATCAGATCCTTGTTTAGAACCAATCTAATCCCATTATTCCTATCTCAAAAGAGATTAGGGGTTTTGCTGCCTCTGAAGGCAGGATAAAGTGCTGTATCATATTTCCTTGTTTTTCCATCACTATGCATTTTCATCATTTATGCATTATGTACTGTAGAATGGCTTATTTTTCCGTGTAACAATTTTCCCTAATTTTTCATTTTCGGGTGTTTCCGTTTCTAATATTTCCAAAGAGAGGACATTTTTGATGTTGTTTTCCATTTCATGTAGATTTAAAATTTTAGTATACCAGAGAGTTAATATGCGGAAGAACAAGGGTAAGGCAACTATACAGTTAAAATATCTATATTCATTTGTTCTTGAATTTACCACTTATACATTCTCTCTGTGTTTATTAAGTCTGTACTGTATTGTTTTTTCCTGTGTTGTTTATTCCTGTTTGAAAGCATTCGGGAAAAAGGGAAAAAAAGAAAATTAGCCATTCTACGGTATTGAATTTCTGTGGCAGGTTTAACCCATTAATACCTGGAGGTCTTGAATACTGGAAATTATATCTTTACAACAAAGGATCGTTCTGGAATACTATTGGATTAAGTCTGCTTTTCCTATAAGATTCATCCATCCCTCTTCAAATGTCATTCTAGGATTGTTTTTTCATGAGATGAGTTGCGTTGGAAGTTGTTAGACAATGTGTGTACTCCATTAAGGCAACCAGATAAAGTGCCTTTAACCTATTTTGGTAAAAAAAAATTGGCTAAAGCATAATTTGTAAATACCTGTAGGAGAAATGATGATCATTACATAAGCACCAACTCTCCTTCACATATCTTGTAAAAGCATTCAATGAAAACGTGAAATTAAACATCACTCAATCACTCACCTTATGATCGAGCTTCCTTTTCATGTCTTTATTTTCTATGTACCATTTATTCATTATATCAAATTCATTTGTGCCTGGCTAACCAATCTTTGCCCTACATTGCTTGAAAATTAGCAATCTCACTTGCAAAATGGTGTGCTCAATTCAAGGTGCTTTTTGATATGTAACATGATCGAGTCTGGTAAACCAAGTTTCTATGAGATTGTCATTTAAACTAACAACCTGGTATTTGATATTTACCAATAACAATTTGGCATCGAACACCTGAAGGAAAAGTTACAATGTAGACTCATAGGGGTTAAAGGAGTGGCTAATACCACTTATTATGAATGCTGCTTAACCCATTACCACTCAGAACGGCCAAAACAGGCCTGACAATTTTGGTAATATTTTTCTTACAAAAGCACTTTTTGAAAAATATTTCAAAGAGAAATGTTAACCAGAAGTCAAACAACAACTCTCCTTTAAATATTTTGTGAACTTTTGCTTTATTCCCAAGTTATTTTCAAAAGTATGAAAGTGGCAGACAATATTTTCTAGGGGAACTCTGAGTGTGAAAGGGGTAAGCTTCATTTTAGCGCCTGACTTGTGATGATCTGAGCGTGCATACATGTATTCATGACTGTTACAGTGAGACATTCAGCTGTCATTGTAAAAGAGTCATGATATTTTATTTCACCTCTGGGTAGGATTTAGTGCTGAAATAGGAGCTATGGTTTTCTTTTAATGCCAAGTTGGTGGCTTTTTCCCAATTCATACATTTGTTCATGGTGTGTTGATGAGACATTCAGCTGTCATTTGAAAATAGACTATGGTATGTTTTTGTTCTCCATAGGAAGGCAACACTTCAAGCTTCATTATTATCAGTGTTATCATCATCATTATTATTATTATTATTATTATTATTATTATTATTATTATTATTATTATTATTATTATTATTATTATGACTATCATTATTATCATTATTATTATTATTATTATTATTATTATTATTATTATTATTATTATTATTATTATTATTATCATCATTATTATTATTATTATTTGCATCATCATCACCATCATCATTAGCATTTAATATTTATCATTATCAGTAGTATCATTGTTATAAACATTAATTTTGCTATTTACATTTTATCAAAATCATAAGTGTTATGACCGCCATTTTTGGAAGACATGTTTATGGTTGATCATGGTTATTCAATATTGTGCGACATCAATTATTGATATAAGATAGGGAGATCTAGGGGGATTCATTGTGTTCCTTTTCTATGGCTGCAGTACGTGTTTGTTTGGCAGAATTCCATCCTAACGACGCATGCCGCAATTCCTCCCATTCGTGCTGGTTTCTAGGTGTGTTCCTGAGACAGCGGTCATCTACCTTCACTTCACCACTCAGTCAGTGACCAGGATAACGGAGAAACTAGTTCATATCGTCATGCTGAGCGTGTCCATGTAATATATCTCTCATCATTCAAAGGAAACGAAGGCAAATGAGTGACACCCTGCGTGAGTTTAACCCATTAACACTCAAAACAGCCAAAACAGGCCTCAAGATTTTTGAATTATTTTACTTGCAAACACATTTTCTAGAAAACATTTGAAGGAGAAGTGTTGATCAGAAGCCAACCAACAACTCTCCTTCAAATATTTTTTGAAATTCCCCTTTATTCCCAAGTTATTTCCAAAAGTATGAGAGTAGCAGACGATACTTTCTAGAGTAACTCTGAGTGTGAATGGGTTAACCCTTTGCCTGCCAGAGTTCTCATTGAAAGAAAGTGTCTTCAGCTTGCTATGACATTTTGAAAAAGATATTGGAATAAAAGTTTAATTCACATAATATTTGAAAAAAGGGTCATTGGTTGAGTTCTGATGAATATCTCTCCTATAAATGTTTTTCACAACATTTTGTTGTTAGGATAATATTGATGATATTATCAGAGCTATTGAGGGCACTAAAAGCGGGAATGGATTAACCATACAATGCTGAAGGCGGCCAAGATTTGTGACTACTTTAATGATATCTCCCTGCCAAAGGCATATGGAAAGATATGCTATTCTCTAGAGGATCTCTTAACCCTTCCAATGCTGAGGCTACTTTTGTCCAAAGCACGAGGACGCAAAGATTTTTGAAAACCATTTGAACCCTGTCATGTTGGTATTAATTAGATAGTTCTTGCTGAGTACTCTCAGATGAGTATCCATATGCCACGGTTTCAGTCATTTTTCAGGTGTATTGCATCATTTTGTATTGATCATATTAGCCACCATCAGCATAAGGATTAAGCAAGCATGAATTGGTTAATAAGCCTCGATTGAACAGCAGTTGAGTTTCCTGATGTGGTATTCAGAAAACTAGGAGCTGACATTATACTCTCAGTAAGCTATTATCAGAGTTGATATTAACCTTTCAAATGGCCAGACTTGACTATTTTGTGGATATCTCTTTCACAAAAGGACCTTTCAAAATATGTTTGATGGAGAAATGTTAATCAAAAATCTAGTACTAACTACAATCCTTCAGATATCTTTAGATTTCTTGATTTATCCTGAAAATATTTTAAAATTATGAAACATACAGAGTACATTTTCACACAGAACTTTGAGTATGGAAGTTTTAACCCTTATGCTGCTGGTGGCTAATTTAGCCAATACAAAATGATGCAAATAACCTGAAAACTGACTAAACCCTGGTACATGGGTACTCATCTGAGAGTACTTAGCAAGAACTTTCCAATGAATACCAACATGACATGGTTGTCCACGTCTGTAACATCCATGATGGCCTGGCAGTCTTGCTGATAACTTTCTCATGAAATGTTAAGCAATTGTTGCTTACAGCTAGTGGCCAAAAGCAGCCTGACAATTTTGATGATATCTTGCAATATTTTCTTTAGTGGATGTTTTATTACAAAATTATTTTCAAAACTATTGTTGACTCAGCTGACACAAGTGGAACTCTAGGCATCAATAAGGTTAATAATTGTTACTGTAACACTTTTTCATTTTGCACCCAAGACAGTGTAATAGGTTAATTAAGTGAGCTCAAATTGTAAGTTTGCCCATGAATGTCTGATGCCAAACTGAAATGCTGTTTGTTGGCCAAATCTAGTACCAGGTTGCACATGTTTGCCAATCTTATAAAATGTTGGTTCACACTCAAATGAAGCACAACATTCTGACAGCCTATATGCCTGATTTTGAAGCTATGTATGGGGTCTTCTAGATTGGTGAGCCAGGCCCTTCGTAAATGTATTAGATCATCCCTCAAGCAATGTATGCCTGCTATAGTTTCTCTATGTTAGTGTAGCAACAAACACATATGCATAAGTGGCATTTGCTTTTTTTTATCTGGAATGTAAACATATGTTTTGGTTACATTGAACACAGCTCAAAGATATTGAGTAACATTTGAAATATATTGGCAGAGATTTTGTTAAACCACACAGGAGCAACAACTTTCAATAGAATATTTCTCTTAACGATGCTGTGTCATCAAAATATCTCCATATGTGACTACCGTAAATTCTCGCAAATATCTTTTTATTAATTATCATGATTTTCGTTTGCTGATGGTGGCCAAGATTTGCTAAAATAGCGATCAAAGGCCAGACACTGTGGCCGAGTTTCGCTGAAATTATCAATCGAAACGAAAGTTAGATGGAAAATCGATTGCTTACTTCATACACAAGAACACAATTTTCCCCCCAGAGCCCTTATTGTCCACCTACCTGACTTATCATTCCTCTGCTCTACATACTAATAAAGGAATTTGCCTCCCTTATATGTTGTTCACTTGTTTATTCTTGCTGTCGCACGTAAATTACGCATTGGATTATACTTAATAACAAGTCTGACTTTCAAAATGGCACTGCCCAAGCTATATTTCACTCTCCATGCAGAAATACGCTACATACATGTACTTCCGGTCGCGGTACGATCGTGTTTTGGCTGATAGAGGCACTAGAAACAATCGTTTATAATCTAAAATCAATCAAAAAAAAACTTTGCAAATATAAACATCTCTTTCATCTTTTATAAATTGCTGATTAGTTATATTGCTGCTGCACACAGATTACGCATTCGGAAGACAGGATTATACTTGATAACAAGTCTGACTTTCAAAATGGCGCTGCCCACGCTATATTTCAGTCTCCACACAGAGATACGCTACCTACTTCCAGTTGCGCTACGATTGTGTTTTGGCAGATAGGGGCACTAGCAACGATTATTTATAATCTAAAATCAATTGCAAACTTTGCAAATCTAAATGTGTTTTTTTTATATCAATGAAATTTACTTGGTGGCTGACACTTGGTAAATTGTCCTTGGATGGATCATGGATGGGCGAGATTCCCCAGTAATTATCTTGTAAATTAATCATAGTGGCCAAGATTCCTAGGGCGGCCAAGATTTCCGAGAATTTACAGTAGATGCTGTGCATGTTATAAATGGGAATGAGGTCATCAATCTTGAGATTTGCAATAAACTATCAAGTGATGGAACTAATATATTACTTTCTTGCAAAGCAACATAGACATTTTTACAAACATTGTGTTATCAGAGAAAATAGCACTCCATCGCAAGATATTAAGGTAATGTCTTTGCCTCAGAAATGTACAAATGGAAGAATTTACAAAAGTATCAACCATTACATGCCTGTAATACCTAAAATAAAAAGCCAGACTATTTTGGAAATGGCTTCCTAATTTCCATAATTTGAAAAATATTTTTAGGGCTTGAATGGAGTAATGATCAGGTAATTAATACATAAATAATTCAAAATAAAGTGTACCAAAGTATTTTTGCATAAACTGTGTGTGAGTCACATATTTTAAAACATAACATAAAACATTTTAAAGCCATTTTGTTTAAATTGATATGATATTTCTACGTTTTGGTAAAAATGATTCGTCCATCTTTAAATCGAAATATTTTAAAATGAAATATGTTTCTATGCTTTCTATGCAAATGAAATATGTCTATTTTATCCATTGCACTGATACCATACCGATTGTAGTGCACATATTTTTTGTTATGTGCACTGGGCAGTGCACATAACAAAAAATATGTGAGTTGATTAATTGTGTTAGCCGGCACATTGAAGGACCCCGAAACATGGAAAGCCAGCCGTGGGATAATGAACAGTTATTGCCTGCCATGTTTGCAGTCGCTATGGCAAATTATTGCCCAACATGCAAAATATTTTCAGAGGGCGTACATAGCCTGAGGGAGAACTGATGGCTACGCGATTCGGATGATAATGGCACTAAAACCTCCATCACTTCTGCTGAGAACAGTTCTCTATGCTGCCTGGGAGTGGCGTTCTCTTTCTGAGGGGTTGTGTGTATAATACTTATTGCATACAATCTATATTTAAATAGAGGTCTCTCTCTCTCTCTCTCTCTCTCTCTCTCTCTCTCTCTCTCTCTCTCTCTCTCTCTCTCTCTCTCTCTCTCTCTCTCTCTCTATATATATATATATATATATATATTTATATATATTTAAATATATGTATATATATATATATATATATATATATATATATATATATATATATATATATATATATATATATATATATATATATATATATATATATATAAGAGAGAGAGAGCGAGAGAGGGGGGGGTTACAGAAAGAGATGTATACACAGATCGTTGGAAGAATAGATAGATTAGGTTGGATAGAGCCTAGGTATGTAGATAGCTTGATGTACCTGCCAAAAAAATCCTAAGAAAAGTATAACCCTCCTGCAATCCAATATTTACAAAGATTTGGCTTAAATATCATTTCTCTATGCAATGAAATTTGAAGCACCAAGCTATTTCTAAAATAGCATTCTCGTTAACATCTTTGACCAGATTACTTCTATTGATATTTATTTCCATCACCATCTTGCTAATTATCCATGGTATTGGTGCAACTTCCTTAAGTTTGGCCCAGAGATCTGGATATGCATGAGACTGGGGAACTGGACAGTTATTTATGAGTAAAGTGTTTATCCAGCTCCTGGGGTATCTGTGATCAATAGGACTGGACATGCTTATCCCTAGGGCACAAATAAATCCTCTATCACTTAAAACAGGAAAGACATTAACAACGCAAAACGACCTAGTAAGGCACAAGACAAAATATGTTTTCAGTTTACCAGCTGAAAGAAAGATTTGTGGGGATGAAAATTTTAATATAAAACCATTCTAAACAGTATTGTTCATAGGACTTCTTTTGTCTTGATTGTACAAGGAACTGTTCAAGTCTGTTTGGCAACTTTCTAGCACTTCTTCCACTCTCAGGCAGGTATACCCATTGAAGAAAAGACATTCTGAACAGCTGTTCCTAATTGGTGTCGAGAATGATTTTTTATTCCCTATTTGGGTAAAATGGCCATATTTGGATCACTTAATGATTTAGCTGTGCACACATTGCTAGGCACTCGCCTTATTTGTTTTCGTATTGAATACAGATATTCCTTGTTCTAAGCCCTTGCTGCAGCATTTTCTCTTTCATTATAATCTTTATCGAAGTAGCAGAAATAGGTTCCCCTCTACTTGAGAAAGTTACAGACAATCCCCTAGTAGAACTTGGCAAGTAGTTTTAAGGGTGGCTTAAATCAGGGCTTTGCTTACCAAGGTGTTGTAGATCTAGCTCATGGCCCTACTTGGTGTCAGCCATGAAATTAACACCGGTAAACTTCGCGATAAATTCCCCGAGGGGAAATTGATGAGTATTTATCTCCATAAACTCACTTTTAATAACCGTGATCTGTTTCTCGCTGGGAATTTGATCCTGGTGGCGGAGCAGGTCTACTGTTTCTGCCGTGATGAATGGCATGAAAAACGTATGAATTAGTTTCAACTTGATCCAGGTTAGGAAGCTGATTACGAGCCCTAACGATCCTCCTATGGTTGCATTTCACTTTTATTTGTGTCACAATGAAGTTGAGTTGATGTAAAGTGTTACACCAGGGAAACTGAGACTCAGAGAGTATGCCTACATTAGTACAGTGACAGTCCTCCCTATAAGAAAAGCACGACTCATAAGTGGTCTTCAATTAGGCCGGTAACCTTTAAGTGTAGGTGTGTTTTTTTACCTTGGAGAATTTAACCCATTAATACTTAAGAGTTCCTCTAGAAATTGTCGTCTGGAACTCAGATACTTTTGACCGTAACTTTTGAATTGAGAATAATTTTACAAAATATTTGAAGGAGAGTTGTTTGTAATGTTATGATCAACATTTCTCCTTCAAAGATTTTTGCCAATTATGCTTTAGGATGAAAGATTTCATCAAAATTGTCCGGCCGTTTTTGGCCTCTGTGAGCATTAATGGGTTAAAACCATACTCAATGTAAGAAACAAGTGCTTTATAGGTGGTCTTTCTTTCTTTCTTTGGGCAGACCAGTCTACTCAGTTGGTGGCACTAGGTTTAGTTGGAACATCGATTGCTCAACTTCTGGTTGGCTGAGATGGATAAAAAGACAGACAACTCATAAAAAAACAAGCAGACATTTGAGATAAATATTTCATCTTCCTTTCAACATTTGCTTTGGCAATCAGATTGACCAAAAAACACTTGAAATTCTATCTTTGAACACCGAATTATCATTAAACTTTGATCGATTGAAATGTTTTACCCTGAGTATGCAAACTTGTTTGACGATACCAATTTGTGTGAACCTAGATTGTTTACATTAGATACTGGCAAATTTCTGGCTTTTATCATTCAAATTAAGTAACAATTCTATAAAAATATGGGCAAGGAATTAATCATATCTTTTCATTTTATCATTAGTTGTAGTTTTATGGTCAAAAGAATAATTTGAACTCAATGCAACCCAAGTTAGTCAGGTGAACTTGATTTACGGTGCCAGCCTGGCAAACTGCCATCTTACTCTTAATGGCCATCTCTTTTAACATCATTCTATAAAAATAAATATTTCTGATGAAGATATATGTTTCTGATGGCAGGATATTTAAAGATATATGCATTTCCTGAAAGGGGAAGATTGGACGAAAGTGAATATGTATTATAAAATGCCAATTTGGGATCATTTCTCTTTGTCAACTTATTTAGGCCCTTTCCCACATCGGCGATCTTGTGTTGCGACCGTAGCGATCTGCAATCAGTGTGTAGATTGCTATTACATCCCTAAAATATGTAAAGATTTAACCCAAATTAGTGTCAATAACGATTTCCTTACGTTTAATAAATGAATAAGTTGCGCTGCGAAGGACTGAAATGCGATGTGGCAGCGACGTTAACGACAAATGTAGAAGATTATGTTGCGATTCACTGCCACGGTTAGGAAGTGATAACGTTTATCACGAGTGAAAAACGATGACAACACCTATACATAGCGACAGGGACGATGGAGTTGCGATATCATCGCTATTCAGTCGCTAATCATTCGTAATTGTATAGTTATCGCATCGTTAACGCTGTTCCCAAACTCAATTGTGTGGTTTTATAACGATCTTCAAGATGAGGTCACGACGCTAATGATTCCATAACGACGTACAGACAACTTAAACGAATCCATTGCAGTGTTATAGCGATCAATATGAATTCATTGCGATCACTAAGCGAATCACTGACCTAATTTTTCTACAGCGAATTTTTTGAGCATGTTCAAAAAAATCGCTTCAGATGGTCGGCCACAGCGACGCGCAACGACAGTGTGCGGAGACGTAACAACCGGAACGGCATCGTTACGGACCACACCGATTCACATTCCAAACTCACAGCTAGCGACCGCAAACTTCTCTAATTCGCTCCAATCACTCTACACTCGTAAATTAAATTCGCAGATGTGGGAAGGGGCATTTAGACAGCGAGATGTAAAATATTGAGTATTTTAGTAGTTTTTATATGTTTATTGCTAATTAATATAATACAAAAAGATGTGAGTAGTGATTTCTCTATGAATTGTAAGCTCGGTAGTTGTGCAAGAAGTTAGGGATTAACCCTAAGTCTAAATTAAGAAGACACACAATCATCATGGGCAGTGTACCGAACCACGAACTGGTTGAGTGGGCACATGGCAAGCGTTGTCATAGCGGCTACCAAAATAGGGTACTGCATGTAATAGGGTACTGCATGTCTGGACACGCTCTTGCACACAGCGAGCGTGGGCAAAGCGGCTACTTGAAAGAGGGTGCTGTATGTTTGGACATGCTCTTACACAACAAGGGTTATTGGCTGCACCCACGTAGAAGGGGTGAATCCTATGTAAAGACCGGATTTCACAAGCACCGGTAAATTAGGATTTCACAAGCACCGGTAAATTAGGATTTCACAGGCACCGGTAAATTAGAGTTTCGAAACATCCGGCAGAATCCGAATTCAATTATTTAAGACAAAGACTTGTTTTGACCAAAGGATAAATATACCTTATACAACACAAAGGTAATTGATGCACTCCGTGTGTAATATCGATAGAATTTAAATTGAGTATACCCTAAATGGGCGCACCTGGTACTTGTGACTTAGTTGACGAAAACATGTTGATTAAAGTATAGACAGTCCTTTGTTTAATAAAGACAGCGGTATCGATAGAACTGTGGTATCGTGGGAACTTGGTAACTCCACAGAGACGTTTGTATAACTGACTAGGATTTAGAACTTAATTCTAATTGGTTGATATCAATAACTTTGACTGTAATTGGCTAGAAACTAGGTATTGGTAAAGGCGATTGTGCAATTGCAAGGCCTTAAAAAGGGATGTTTCAGCCAAGATAATCAGTCGGGGAGAGACGGGGGAGAGTCTGGGAGGAGATGGGAAGTGAGAACAAGTCAACTTGAATCCATCTAACGATGAGAAGTAGCAGAGAACTGTTGTACTGTAAATACTTGTAATGTTCGAGGACCAGAATAAAACCACTCACATCAACCAAGCGACTTTTGGTTATCTAATCGCACCACTTTATATGTGCGTGAACCTGAACCAGTAAAAGGCTATCTAACTTTTACAGAGAGGTGCTCTGTTTTACAGCACATCGGTTTAGAAATTGAATTAAAGTTGAATTCTTGACGTTCCGTGGTGAGTTTAGCTCTGATATTGGCATGGTACATCTGGAGAAAATGACATAATCATTTAGATTAAGAGGGGGGATAAGATCCATGTAAAAAAAATTTTTCTTGGATTATATTCACAGAGAAATCATACTTTAAACATAACTTGACTTGTTAGAAATGTTAGGCGCACAAAGTGGTGGCCTTATTTGTCAACTTCATTAAATTTTTATTTCCAGGTTCAAACGAAAATACAAAAATCTATGGACAGAATCTAGACATTGAATGATAGTATGATTTTTATTTTTCAGGGTGTTAATATTGAATTTTACAAGCTGTATAATAACACACCACATGTTTTGAAACTGCTTCTATGATGTCTTTTCATTTTATTTTTCCTCTACATCATTAAATTTAGATTTTTTTCTCCCCCAAAATGTGAAGTTTTGGTTTTGTAAACTTCTTTTTTTTCTTAGCTTTCTTTCAAAACATTTTTGAATGGATGTAATTTTTTTTCAACTTGTACTGTAAGGAAATCATTTTTCTAAACAGAAAACTTTTTTGCTGACAGCTCTCTTTCCGGACAGTTAAAGTGTGCAATGTTTCATAACATTTTTTCTTTTAGAAAGAATGTAAATATTTCTAAATTTTTGAATATTTGTCAGACAGATTTCTGTGCTCTTTAAAACAGGGATGTAACAGCTTTTGGACTTTCTTTTCTATCAAAAGCTTTAGAAACTTTTGTTATTATTAAACCAATCAAGTTTCTCGTCTCTGTTTCAGGACGGCGACGGTGTGGAAGGTTCTGGATGCGTTCTGGGGCGAGGAGTACACGTTACATTTACCCAATGGTTTCCAGTACCTCTCTATATATGTCTATGACCAGGATCTAGTCAGGTGAGTCTAATAAGTATTATCAGAGAAATACATCCCCTTGATCCGCAACCCCATAGGCACAGCATGCTAGTACCTAGGTGATGTGCGCCTCGGGTTACGCGGTGTTGCCTGGGGAAGAATTGGTCACGTGATTTTTTTCAGCCCGGCAGCAGGCAGCCAATCCTGTGGTACACAGGTTATCTATGACTCATATAGTCGGAGGCAGCGAAATTTGATGACGCATGCACAGTGCCCACTCCCTGTCTACTACTCCAAGGTATTATCAACCCTTTTGAGTCCAAATTGTTATTTTCACCACAAATCTCTGATGCAAAATTGTAATGGGAATTATTGGCCAAAATCTAGTACCAGGTTGCATACATGTACATGTGTAACAGTCCTATAAAATGTTGGACCACAATACATATATATTAGATAAATGACATTTTAAAATGAACCTTGAATGGAACACAAACCTCTGACAGGCAATTGCTAATTTTTAAAGCTATGTATGGTGTCTTTTAGAGTGCCGGGTCAGGCCCTTCTATAACCCTTTAGGCCACTCCAATTCAATTACTTGTCTTACAAGCTTTTTTTGGAAAAAAAAATCCTGTCAGACTCCAAAAAAAAAAGAAAAAAAAAGTCACCTTTGGTGTCTTACGGACAAAAGTGGTTTTGAAATTTTCTGTCAGACTCCAAAAATAAAAAATAAAAAAGTGCAAGTTTTAAGAGTATTCTTTGTAAGGGTGATTCAATCAACTACAGGAAGCTATCATTGCTGTAGTAGAGCCTCAGACTTGAGGAGGTATACCTCCCACCCTTCAGGTTACAGGGATTAATTGATTGATTTTATATAGTTGAGAATAGGCTGGTAGAAACATATCGCTACCAGTCGGCAGACTCTAAAAAGAATAAAATAAATAAAAAAGTCACATTTTTCAACTTTTTTTTTATTCCAAAATGGCTCATTTCCTACCTCCTGAGCTCGTAAGACAAGTAAATAAATTGGAGTGGCCTTAGCTGCTGGTGGCTCATTTGATGAATACACAATGACTTGAAAAAAAAGCTGAAATATGACAAATCCTGGCAAATGGGTACTCATATTTTAGTGCTCAATGAGAGCTTTTTAACGAATACCTGCATGACAGGATTTAGATGATTTTCGAAAATGTTTGAGTTTGTGTGCGTAATTAGTAGAAAGTAGTCTCTGGATTGAAAGGGTCAAATGAGTTTGATTTGTCTATGTGTGTGGCATTGGAGGGGATAAATACCCTGAGGAGGCATGATGTCACCCTGAATAAAGTCAGTGAGTGACTTTATGCTCTGTAGGGAGATCTATTTATGTCAGCCGCACCGCGAGGGTGGTGCTTAATTATTGAAATATCCATCAATCTTTATTGAACTCTTCAGTTGAATGAGCAAGTGAAAGAAAATCAATATCCAAGCCCTGAGCCTCAATTCAAACCAAACCAAAGATATTAGATTGGGGGAAGGGCTACAAACATTTACATTCATGATATATTCATAAACTAAATTAAAAACTAATATAATATCAACTTCAAACAGACATGGCTTTCATAGTCTGTTATCCTTTTATGAATCAATCTTTAATTTAGTGTATATTGCTATTATATTAGTTTTGGTGTAGGACTGCTTGGTTTTGTTCAGGGCTAGTATTTTGCTTTTGCAATTATAGCCTAACCTAGCTGGCCACTGTTCCTCTATATTTGATTGGAATTTATCAGCTATCTATCAAATCATTAGATCCAGTATCGTGCTTCAATGAGCTGTCGTGAAGAATTTGCCTGACCTCCTCCCCTTTGCAACCATCACCACCAGCTGAGTTATTACACATATAGATGGACATAACCCTTTCCTGCCTGGAGTTCTCGCTAGAAGCTTTCTAAGAGATAACCACAACTTAACCCTTTTTTGCAAAATCTTACCTCATTCTGGCTGTTCTTTTCTGAAGTACCCTTGCATACAGATCACATTTAAAGCCAATATTGCGTCTATAAAGTATGTGTGGTCCGGATATGAAACTTGATTATTAATCAGTCATCGGTCGTTCAGATGGACCGGTGATCGACTTGGAAAAGTTTGACCAATTCCAAACACTACACATAGGGGAATATCATGATAACACATTGTAAAATATCTGACTAATAAAACTTTTGCTTTTTGACAGAACAATCACTCTTTAAGTACATTTCAACTTTTAGTCTTTTTTATTTATTATTTGGAAAGTTTTCAAATTTGTGCACTTCAACAGCAAATTGGTTAAATTGCACTTCAGAAATTAGAAGGTTAAAGGAGGTTATATAGTGAGCATATATGGCGAATTAACCCATTCTAGCTCTGCAATAAGGTCTGCCTATTTTAGTGATATTTTACCAGCAAAAGCAAATTTAGAAAAATGTTTTATGATGAATTGAGCAAAACATCAAAAACATCACCAACAATTCTTCTTCTGATATTTTGGTAATGTTTACTTGATATGAAGGAGATCTCTCACAGTGTCACAGATGCAGAGAAGGATGATTTGAGGCATGATCCCCTAGATAGTACCGTCTGCTACTTTCATACTTTTCAAAATAACTTGGGAATAAAGCAAAAGTTTACAAAATATTTGAAGGTGAGTTGTTGTTTGACTTCTCTTTAACATTTCTACTTCAACTATTTTCCAAAAAACGCTTTTGTTAGAGAAATATTTCCAAAATTGTCAGGCCTGTTTTGGCCGCTCTGAGTGCTAATGGGTTAAGATAGACGTGTACGTGGCATCATGTTTTAGAATTATTACAAGCCCTCAGGCCTGAAGACTGTGATGAATGGAGATTTCACACGAGGAGATGATGAATGAGGGATTACCTGGAACCTCTCACGTTCTTCCTAGAAACAATTTCAACTTTGATTATAAGTCCTGATGGGAGAAAAGCCAAAGTCGAGATAAGTGCAAATATGGCATCATTTTTTCTTTTGAGGCAAATTTTGAGCCTACTGTTTTCATTATCCGAACAGTTTTTGTTCCGTTGCGGATACGTTGATGGTTCATCGGGTTTGATGAACCCCCTTTAAAAAAAAATCTTGCAAGATTGTCTAAAACTTTACAATGGAGTAGAACTATCTCTCTGTTAAACCAGAGAAATACATCCCCTTGATCCGCAACCCCATAGGTACTGCATGCTAGCCTCTACGGCATCTGCGCCTCGAGTTACGCGCTGTAGCCTGGGGTTGTGTTGGTCACGTGATCTGTGCAGTAAGCATGCACTGGCTGGCTGGGGGATGTCATCCTATCTAGGTCAGATAGTGAAAGGCAGCGAAATTTGATGATTCATGACCAGTGCCCACTCCCTGTCTACTTCTCTCAGGTAGGTTAAAGGTATGTACCCCCACTCATGCATAAATGCTGGAGCTGCCCCTTTGGATGGGATGGGAATGGGATTTGATTCATCTTGTGAATAGGGTAGAAAATGTAGGGGACTTTTTGAATAACAAAAAGACATGTTGGCATCTTGATATTTTCCTTTAATATCATTGTATTTAGTTGTAGGAAAACATGGACTTTTGGTGTAAAATGGTCATCTACATATATCTCTCATCTAGATCTAGCAGTCATCTACACAATGTGTTCATGTTTTCCAGTAGCATATTTTTGAAACCTCCAAATGTAGATAAATGAAAGATATCACAATGCAAATGGCTAACTGGTCTGGCCTTTAAGCATTGTTGCTTCTGCCCTTACCAAATGAAAACCAATTCATACCTTTTGAGTTCAGTTCTAATGTCTTGCTAAAATAAACCAAATTTGAAACAATCATTCCAAAAAAATGAAAATATTTGTAACACACATATCACTTAAATTAAACCATGTTGCTCTGTGGTACAGGTGCTACCTATGTCACAATAAGTGCTTGGCCTACCAGCATTGTGTCTACACCACTTATACTTGAGACTGTGCCACAAAACCACACATGATGGTTATAGTCTGTCTGACTCGAGTTTGGCAATCACTTTTGCCACTTTTTTGTGACAAAACGTTCGATTTTTCCATCCAAACTTAGCACACATGTTAGGAGCACTACTACGAGTATTTATAAACAATTTTTTTGTCTGAACTCCGCAAAATGTTGATTTTGCTCATTAGGTCCCATTGTAAAATGTGTGTTATTGCCAACAATACAATCTCACGTTTTTGTATTGTTCGCAACAGACAAACACGCGAGATCGTCGTGTCGGCGATGTGCACATTTTACAATAGGAACTAATGAGCAAAATCAACATTTTGTGGAACTGTGACAAAAAAGTATGTTTGTGCATACACGTAGTAGTGCTCCAATGAGGTTTGCCAAGTTTGGATGGCAAACTCGAACGTTTTGTCACAAAAAAGTGGCAAAAGTGATTGCCAAACTCGAGTCAGACAGACTTTAGTATATGGCACATACTGACTGGACATCACAGTTCAATCACAGGCGTGATATTTGTGCGGTGCAGTGGTCTGCAGGAAAGTCAATTGACATGCCCATTGGTTTCTGCCATGTGTAAGAGTTGAAAAGAGCACGAGAGTGCTTACAAGACTGTTTATTTCTGTAAGAGACCTGAGAGTGCACTATCTCTACTCGAATTAACCCATTCACACTCAGAGTTCCTCAGGAAAGTATCGTCTGCTCTTTTCATACTTTTGAAAATAACTTTGAAATAAAGCAAATTCTTACAAAATATTTGAAGGAGAGTTGTTGGTAATATTCTGATAAACATTTCTCCTTCAAATATTTTTGATATTTTTGTGAGGAAAATATCAACAAAATAGTCAGGCCTGTTTTGGCCACTCTGAGTGCCAATGGGTTAAAAGGGGTTCATGGCCCAGATTGAGAGGGTACGTGAGACAACAATCAGGTTCACATTATCAATTGAAATCAATCAGTGAATGTTGAATCTATTGCAGTGTTCCACATTCTTGACAACCCGCTAGCCTGGGGCTAGTTGTGGCAACCAAACCAGGCTTGTGGGCAGGTAAATCATGGGTAATACTAGCCCTGTGGGGATATTCATCATCTTGACAGGTACAGCCAAAAAGTTCCACGTAGCGAAACATGGAGGAAAAAAAATGTGCGGCTACAGTTGCATACACTTGCAACTGAGGCCTGTAGGCCAATGAGATTGTCTAGATCTTAAAGCCATGACCAAATTTTGGTCATGCTTTAAAAACTTTTGAGTAGGGCTAGTTCAACTTTTGGTAGGGCTAGTGAAAATGAAGGGCTAGTAGCCCTGTCAGACTACCGTAAATTCTCGCAAATCTCGGACACTTTTAATTCATTACGATTTTCGTTTGCTGATGGTGGCCGAAATTTACTGAAAATAGCGATCAAAGGTCAGACACCTTGGCCAAGATTCGTCAATATTACCAATTGAAACGAAAGCTACATGTACTATGATGTATAGATGGAACTGAAAATCGATCGCTAACTTCGTACACAAGAATATAATTTTCCCCCACAAAACCCTTATTGTCCACCTACCTGACTTGTCATTCCTCTGCTATATATACTAATAAAGTAACTTGCCTCCCTTGTATGTTGTTTAATACTTGTTTATTCTTGCTGCCGCACGGTAATTACGAATTCAACTTCCAAAAATGGCGCAGCCCATGAGATCGATGTGTTTACTTCCGGTTTCGGAGCCGGTGTGTTTTGGCAGATATAGGGACACTAGAAAAGTTAGTTTATAATCTAAAATCAATCGGAAACTTCGTAAATTTAAACATGTCTTTCACTTTGGCCGATATTATCAATTGTCAATTGAATTGAAACGAAAGCTAGATGGAAAATCGATCGCTACATTCGTGAACAAGAACACAATTTTCCCCCACAAAATCTTTATTGTCCACCTACCTGACTTGTCATTCCTCTGCTATATATACTTGTAAAGTAACTTGCCTCCCTTGTATGTTGTTTACTTGTTTATTCTAGCTGCCGCACGTCAACTACGCATTGAATTATACTGGTTCAAGTTGTTGACATTTAGGTGTCTTATTTCGAAATGGCGCCGCCCAAGCTGTATTCCACTCTACATGCAGAAATACAATACCCACTTCCGGTTTCGCACCGATCGTCTTTTGGCGGATATGGGCACTAGAAACGATCGTTAATAATCTAAAATCAATCGCAAACTTTGGAAATCTAAATGTTTTTTTCTTATATCAATGAAATTTACTTGGTGGCCGACTTTTGGTGAAATGTGTTCTTGGATGAATCGGGGGTGAGCGAATTTCCCCAGTAATTATTTTGTAGATTAATTATAGTGGCCGAGTTTCCTAGGGCGGCCGAGATTTCCGAGAATTTACGGTAGTAAGAATTCTGACGAATGTGGAACCCTGTATTGCTGTGATTAATATACAAATTACGCCATCTTGAGAGCTGTGTGTAACAAACAGGAAAAGCTCAAGGTAAGGAGGATCTAATTACTGCTTTTCTATAGCAGCAGTAATTAAGGGTATTTGGATAATAGGACCGATTAAAGTGAGTCAAGAAAAAAAATTGTTTTAATTTCCTGGAATAGGAGACTGTATCAGGTTAAATTTAGTTTCATTTGCAAGCATACAAAGATGATAGGCTACACAGGGACACATACACTACAGCACAGAAGCACACAAACATGCATATATATATATATATATATATATATATATATATATATATATATATATATATATATATATATATATATATATATATATATATATATATATATATATATATATATATATATATAGATATATATATATATATATATATATATATATATATATATGTATATATGTATATAGATAGATAGATAGATATAGATAGACAGATGGTCAGTGGTACACTTAATAATTTAAACTTGCAAATATTCAAAATTTCAAATATCGGTATTTTCAAACTTTTAAATTTCCATATATCCTAACTTCCGTGCTTTCAAACTGGTTTGAATATATGAGATTATAGCCGTATTTTCATACTTTCAAACATCTAAAACTCTTTACACATTTATACTATTGCATGTTTAGAAAAGCCGCAGAGTGGCACACTTAATAAATCAAATTTCCAAACCTTTCCTAGCGGTACGCAAGTAGTTCTGTTACAATGTGATGTTAATATATAATACATCTTATAATAGCAATAATATCAAAATAATATATCAAATGTTACTTTTCAAAGGAAATTGCCATTTATAAGAACAAAGGATAGTTTTCGCAAGGCAGCAAGAAAAGTGGATCGACCCACTTGTCTAATCTATTATTAGAAATGGCAGCTTCTAAAATGCGGAACTGGAATGTATGTAAAACTCGCGTCGATATGATGGACCAAGTGTGACAGAGCAAGTAAAGAACTTTGTTTTCAAGACCGTCTTTTGTAGAGGGCAGGTAAATCATGGGTAATACTAGCCCTGTGGGGATATTCATCATCTTAACAGGTACAGCCAAATTAAAGTTCCACGTAGCGAAACATGGAGGAAAAAAAATGTGCGGCTACAGTTGCATACACTTGCAACTGAGGCCTGTAGGCCAATGAGATTGTCTAGATCTTAATGCCATGACAAAATTTTGGTCATGCTTTAAAAACTTTTGAGTAGGCAGGGCTCGACGCTAAGGGTGAACCTATGGCCCCAGGCCAGTAAAAAATTCCCCAAAACAGCTGCGGGCCAGTAAAAAAAGACCTCATCTGGCCCTACAGGCCCAGTAAACATTTGGAGACATTCTTGTTAAAAAGTTTCCCCCGAGAATGTCCCCAAATGTTTTTGAAATAAATGAAGATAAAATCTACAAAGATAAATGTTGTGGTGAATTTTATGCAATGTTCTTTCTTGTTATGTTAAAGAAAAAATGTAGGACCAGTAAAGATTTTGCAGGACCAGCAGATGCTTGGTGTTAATGGTCCTACAGGACCAGTGTCATTTTGAGTTAGCGTTGAGGCCTGGTAGGGCTAGTTCAACTTTTGGTAGGGCTAGTGAAAATGAAGGGCTAGTAGCCCTGCCAGACTACCGTAAATTCTCGCAAATCTCGGACACCTTTTATTAATAACGATTTTCGTTAGCTGATGGTGGCCGAAATTTACTGAAAATAGCGATCAAAGGTCAGACACCTTGGCCGAGATTCGTCAATATTACCAATTGAAACGAAAGCTACATGTTCTATGATGTATAGATGGAACTGAAAATCGATCGCTAACTTCGTACACAAGAATATAATTTTCCCCCACAAAACCCTTATTGTCCACATACCTGACTTGTCATTCCTCTGCTATATATACTAATAAAGTAACTTGCCTCACTTGTATGTTGTTTAATACTTGTTTATTCTTGCTGCCGCACGCTAATTACGCATTCAACTTCCAAAAATGGCGCAGCCCATGAGATCGATGTGTTTACTTCCGGTTTCGGAGCCGGTGTGTTTTGGCAGATATAGGGACACTAGAAATGTTAGTTTATAATATAAAATCAATCGGAAACTTTGTAAATTGAAACATGTCTTTCACTTTGGTCGATATTATCAATTGTCAATTGAATTGAAACGAAAGCTAGATGGAAAAACGATCGCTAACTTCGTCAACAAGAACACAATTTTCCCCCACAAAATCATTATTGTCCACCTACCTGACTTGTCATTCCTCTGCTATATATACTTGTAAAGTAACTTGCCTCCCTTGTATGTTGTTTACTTGTTTATTCTTGCTGCCGCATGTCAACTACGCATTGAATCATACTTGTTCAAGTTGTTGACAAGGTGTCTTATTTCGAAATGGCGCCGCATTCCACTCTACACGCAGAAATACAATACCTACTTCCGGTTTAGCACCGATCATCTTTGGCGGATATGGGCACTAGAAACGATCGCAAACTTTGGAAATCCAAATGTTTTTTTCTTATATCAATGAAATTTACTTGGTGGCCGACTTTTGGTGAAATGTGTCTTTGGATGGATCGAGGGTGGACGAGATTCCCTAATAATTATTTTGTACATTAATATATTGGCCGAGATTCCTAGGGCGGCCGAGGTTTCCTAGAATTTATGGTAGAGAATATCTTATGGTGAGCGGGCAGCGCTCGAGCATATTTCCTTATTTTGTTCAATCTTACTATATTTATTGACTTTTTCATTTTTCTGTTATTTATTGTTTATAACAACCTTTTGTATTTTGAGTATGCTTTTGTAATTCAAATTACAGCCAATAAACATACATACATTTACCCTCCCCCATAGACGGTCTTGAAAATAAAGTTCTTTATTTGCTCTTTCACATTTGGTACATCATATCGGCACGAGTTTTACATCCGTTCCAGTTCCACATTTTAGAAGCTGCCGTTTCTATTAATAGAATAGACAAGTGGGTCGTTACTTTTTCTTGTTGATTAACGTTAATTATAGTTTTAGCATAATCAATATCCATAATTGAAATGTTTGAAGATATAGGAAATTAAGAAATGTGTATTTCATATACTTAATGAGAAACAGCGTCTTGATGATAAATGATTACATTGACAAAATGTGGGTTATATTCGCAACTTAAGGCAGATTTTATTAGCAGCCCAATCACTGTATATTTGGAAGTTTCACATTTTATATTATTAAACGTTTCATGTCAAACTTTCAAACTTCCAACACGTTTTGAAAGTTTGGATATTTGAAAGTATGGAAGTTTGAAACTTTGAAACTTTAGCAAAGTTTCAAATATCTAATGTTTTGAAACTATAGAAATTTGAATTATTAAGTGTACCACTGACCACATATATATATATATATATATATATATATATATATATATATATATATATATATATATATGTATGTATATATATATATATATATATATTATACAAATATGACATCCCTGTGGGGTTGCTAACATGGTTGTCTACCCCGAATGAGGATTGTCACCCGAGGGTGACAATGCTCACGAGGGGTAGATTACCATGTTAACAACCCCGCAGGGATGTCACATTTGTTTTATTATACCGAACAACACCCACAGAGTATTTTCACTTGAGGTATAATAAATATATATATATTTAAATATATATATATATATATATATATATATATATATATATAATTCCCCATCCTATCTTCCATCTTCTAAACAATTTTAACAGCATTGCCTGATAAGACGGTTAAATGAGCCTGCTTCCCATTTAGAATATTGATTATGGATATTCAATACTGCTCCCTGCAGTTCAATGTGTAATTCAGAACAATATCAGTGAATGAAATCTTAATTTACAGGCAGAAAATGATGCCAAAGATTTTTAACTCAATCACTTCTGCAGCAGTCCATGAAGGACTGACAATTGTGGTGAATCACTGTGATAAAAAGTTTCTTCCGAAAAAAAGGTTGAAGGAGAAATTTCAATTAGAACCTGAACAATTAATTTCATTCTGATATTTGGCAAGTTCATGCAGATACTTTCAAAAATATCAAATATTGAGACGAAAAATCCCCCCAAGGAGAATTGTGGGTATTAATTGGTTAACGGAACGAAATCAATGACGGCAGGATCCTATGGGGGCATATTGCACCAGGGGTCTGCCCATTACAGATCACACACTGCCATTTCATCAGAGTTGTCGATTCCTATTTCATCTGGGGTATAGAATTCCGTAGTTAATGGCTGCCCATGAGGCCAGGAGAGATAAGATACCCTCAAATCAATGTTTCCCTTGGGTGTCAATTAAATGCCATTTGTTTTTTAATGATGATAATTTAGTAGGCAAGAAAACAAATATCTAATAGAACTTAAGACATGTTTCTTCTCTGTTCAATTAAATAACCAGCTCTACGTAGGGCAGGTGACATAGGGGTGGATAGCACGTCTTATTATACTGAATATGCTGTAGAATGCTTCTTTGGGCATTTTACGCCAAAATTACAAAACTTGGCTTTTTTGGGGGTGCTGTTCAAAAGAATTCCTTCGGACATCTATTGAAAAGGTAGTTGAAATTTCATTTAGAAATATCTGATTCAGGAATACAAGGTATTAGCTTTGTGACAATAAGACTTTGTAATATTTTTGTAGGAATGAGTTAAAGGATATAATTTGTTAATGCCAAGAAAATGCCAAACTTTAATTATTTGATTAATTAATTAACTAATATATAAATGAATTAATTTGATAAATAAATTAATCATTAATTAATCATAAATCATTTAGACTTATATTTAGCTGACATTTGATTATCAAGAATATAGGCACAAACATGTATCATTTTATCTACAGAGATTCACCTTATTTCCATCAGTCAATGACCAGAATTCATATGCACTATCATGACTATATAATACATTTCAATGTTGCCTGTAAACCATTTTATCCCCGCAGCAGACTGAGTTATTTAAGGACTATCTTCCTGACCTTTAGAAAAATTAGAAAAAATATCTGAAGGAAAAGTGTTAAACAGATCTCAACCAACTTGGATTTGAACTTTCCTTTTCTACGTTTTCATCCGGAGTGCACATGTCATCTGACAACTTTGGACAAAACTCATGAAATAGAGTATTACACATGAAACTGTTTGAAGGGGGAATGTCAAACCTTAAAGGGATAAAACTCATGAAATAGAGTATTACACATAAAACTGTTTGAAGGGGGAATGTCAAACCTTAAAGGGACAAAACTCATGAAATAGAGTATTACACATGAAACTGTTTGAAGGAGGAATGTCAAACCGTAAAGGGGACAAAACTCATGAAATAGAGTATTACACATGAAACTGTTTGAAGGGGGAATGTCAAACCTTAAAGGGACAAAACTCATGAAATAGAGTATTACACATGAAACTGTTTGAAGGGGGAATGTCAAACCTTAAAGGGACAACAACTTTCAGTTGAATATTTTCCACAATATTGCTCTGTTAACAAAACATTTCCATACATAACAGACTCGCAGTATGCTCCAGATATGAAAAGGTTAAATATTTAGCAAATTATTTCTTTATTCCCGAGTTATCTTCAAGGGTATCAAATAGCATTTGTAGGTAATTGGGAATGCTGGGCATGGCTGGGGATTATTAGGTATCACTTGTCCCACTTGAAATTCCTGCCATGCTAATATACTTCATAAGAATTCAGCTGCTGTCACAATGGGCACAATTTATCTCATATCAATGGATACAATAAATCCAGCGTGCCATTCCAGAAATCCCTCTCCTGTTTAACACTCTCTTGTGTGCTGCAGCCCGGCTCAGAAAGATATCGTTATTTTCGTGATATTATTTGGTTTTGGAAATAGTTTTTGTGATAAATGAAGGAGGAATGTTAAAGTTTAATTCTCCTTAAAAATATTTGCGGAATTCATGGTTTATTACTTAGTTATTTTCAAAAGCAGCATAATATTCAGTGTCTACTTTCTGGGTACCCTAGCCCCTATGGGTTAACAAGCTCTGATCTATCTATTCATTATCACCTAGCTGTCTATACCCAGGGACTTAGCCAGGACCGCTCCGGGGCTGAGCCTGTCTTCTGGACAGGCAATTTCCTGTAAAACTCCTTTTTAGATAGCGCAGATTTCTATGAGGAAATTTCAAATTTGGCTTTTTTGGGGTATCGTCCTAGTGAACCATCTTCTAGGACATGACTTAAGTGTTAATTACACTTTTCGACACAATTGGTTATCAAATGTAGTTGGTATAAGGATTTGAAGTAGATAAGTAGCTAAATCTGGATAGGCAAAAAGTTAGAATTACTCTTTTTGACAGGCATTTTCAAAATTCTTATTTTGATAAGGTATTCAGAGCAGATTCTCGTTTACAACTCAAAGTAAAATTTTCCCTCAAATATATTTCCCTAGATTCAGACAAAAATATGTTATATGTCATAACATGTTATGATATAAATTTTTAACATGTGTTCCCATGAAATCACATGATAACCATCTACCGTATTCGCCCGATTAAGCGCACGGTCCTGAATAAGCGCATCTCCCTATTTTTCACGGTTAGAGGGGGAATGGCTAGTGCAGTTGTCATGAAAAACTTGTAGAAGTCCCCCCAGAAGAAGTAAGAAAAGGAAAATCACATACCTTTCCTCTTACCGTGTCTCACAGCAAACCAGCACTGAATTCCGCCATTTCAGCAGTTCCTTCGTGCTCTCACTGTTCATATTTGCCGCATGATCGTACTATTGACCAATTAATGATTTTTTCACGTGCGGCAAACGTCTGAGCCAACTGAACAGCGAGAGCGCAAAGGTGCAATAACGGCCATTACACTCCAACTGACAATCATTGAGGGGTGCGGTAAAACGGAAGATTGCCAACATCCCTTCTACTGAAAAATTTCCTAACCTCTACTTGCACCGTGCACTTAATCGGGCGAATACGGTTTGTTGACACATTTTCTCATGTTATGGTGTTATGACATGTTTGAACACGTCATAACATGTTATGGCATGATTTGAACATCTCATGGCATTTATAGAACATGTTATAGAATGTTGGGTAAGCAGCGAGTCACCACACACCGGCACAACAAGGGTATGAATAACAACACTGAAAAGATTGTTAGACAATGGAATGGGAACTTGAAATGTTCTAAGAAAGGTGACATTGAGCTCTAACAAATATCTTGCCAATTTTGAAGGCAGTGAGTGTTAAACTCTTTAACACATAACGCCATAAGGAAAGGAATAAAAAAAAACACTGAACAGCTTGTCAGACGTACATCTCACAGGGTTGGCATTGTTGTATAAACTTTAATTGAAAAAGGAATCTCCTTCCTCTTAGTGATATATAGATTGACCTTTCTGTCACCTTGACCTTTTGACCTTTGTCTATAGTGAATAACTGTGCCAAAGAAGAAATATTATTGTCACGGCCTGCAAAGATGAGTCTAATCATTCAGAAGATGCTCTTTAACCTAAGGATAGCAGTGATATATAAATTGACCTTTCTGTCACCTTGACCTTTTGACCTTTGTCTATAGTGAATTACTGTGCCAAAGAAGAAATATTATTGTCACGGCGGCCTGCAAAGATGAGTCTAATCATCCAGAGGATGCTCTTTAACCTGAGGATCGCAGCAAATGTGAACTCCAAAATGATTGGAGGATATTACTTGCCAAAAATAGATGAGTTTCCTTGTGTAATAAGTGTACAGGAGGCACTAGAGTTCAAAGAGTCTCATCTGCTTCACTTGTTGGCATAAAATGAATGTTTCAGGTATGATGTAATCAGTTTCACGGAATATCTGTGTAAAATTATATTCATGCAATGGTTTTAAATCACGACTGAGAAACAACAACTTTTTCTGGTTGAAGACAACCATTTATATAAGTATTGCCTTGTGGGACTTGCCTTATTGTTATTCTTAGCCCCCCTCCCCCCCCCCCCCCCCCCCCCCCCAAAAAAAAAGAAAAATATATGAATAATGATATTCAGGCCTCAACGCTTACTCAAACTGTTACTGGCCCCCATAGGACCAGTAACACCGAGGATCTACTGGTCTTTCAAAATTTTTACTGGTCCTACAATTTTTTCTTTGATATAAAAACTAAAAAGCATTGCATAAAATCCACAGACAACATTTATTTTTATCTATTTCATCTCCATTTATTTCAAAAACATTAGGCACATTCTTGAGGGGAAACTTGTTAAAAAGAATGTCTCCAAATGTTTACTGGCCCTGTAGGACCATTTGAGGTCTTTTTTTACTAGCCCTAAGCCATTTTCGGAATTTTTTAATGGCCTGGGGCAATAGGACCACTGTTAGCGTCAAGCCCTGATATTAATAAATAAATAAATGAATAAAAGAAATACCAAATATCTCACTACAGTAATGGCAAAAGCCTTAAATATGATAATTCCTTTGATTGTGTATTTTTGGTTTGTTTGTTTGTTCTTTAAATGAGATTTTCATATTCTTTGTATCTAATTTGCATAATGTCATTTCCTCATGATTGATGGTAGTTTGATATCTGAGTTATATACAGACTGTTGAACATCATAAATTGTAAATATGGACTTCTTATTAGTAGGACTGTCATTGACATCCATTTTCTTTCAATTCGATCATTGACTTTCTATTTTTCGATTCCGATTATTTCGATCCGATTTTGAAGAACTGCACTAATAGAATATTTTCACATGTTCCACACTATTTTTGTGGCTAGGATCCTAAGATTCTCACAATGCAAAGACAATAACAGTTTTCTCAACACTTTTTGATTGAATGCTCGAATTTCTCTACAAAATTCTTTTTAGTGTTGGCTAAAATGGCAAAAAATGGTGTAAAAGGCTGAAAAAATGTGTTTCGATTAATTGACAAAACAATTGACATAATATTTTTTTTCGATTAATTGGAAAAATTATTTTGATCGATCGATACTTGTCATGTCAATGACAGTCCTACTTTTTAGTGCTACCTGCTCCTTCACCTGCTCCTTCACCTGCTCCTTCACCTTGCCTTTCTCTGTCTATTTCAGTGGGGATGACGTTATTGGGAAGGTCACACTCACCAAAGACATGATACAAGATTCTCCGAAAGGTGAGTAGACTCAAGCAGATATATATGAGTGTTGTGATTATTAATTATATAATGACTCCATTGATTCTTAAATTCCACACACTGTGAGGTAATCAACAATAGCAAAAATAATCGTTGCAAAGTGATTATTGCTCAAAACATGTTCTTCTTGTTTGATATATATGTACATATACATATTCATATACCTTTATATAAATATATATATATATATATATATATATATATATATATATATATATATATATATATATATATATATATATATATATATATATATATATATATTTATATATATATATGTATATATGTATATATATATATATATGTTTATAATAATGTATAACCTGGTTTAATCTGCACCTATCACGGTGGGTTATGCAGCCAATCTCGGCAGACTACAATTGTCAGGCCTAATGTTTGGGTGCTTTAGGCTTGAAAAAGCTTTGTAGCAACATTAGTTGAAGCATCATCTTTGAGCACAAGTTGTGATTCATCTTGGAACAGGAGCCAAGATGGATGCACACATAAGAGAGGTGACATAGACAGTTTGTAAATCTTATGCAAGAAATGTATTCTATTTAACCCATGTCTGCACTTTTAACCCTTCCAATGCTGATGCTACTTTCATCCAAGGCACAATAATGAAAAGATTTTTGAAAACCATCTAAACCCTGTCAAGTTGGTATTCATTTGAAAGCTCTCGCTGAGGACTCTCAGATGAGTACCCATTTGCCAGGGTTTCGGTCTTTTTTCAGGGTTTTTTGCATCATATTGTATTGGCCAAATTAGCCACCAGCAGCATAAGGGTTAAGTAACTTTAGAATTGCACATTTTAGTCTGTAAAATATCTGATGGAGAGATTTTGGGTCAGGTTGGATTGAAAATTTTACTCGCAATATTTTCCAGGAGATGATTTCATTAGAGTTTAATATACCATTAAAATAGCTGTCACAAACAGGAAGACAGCGAGGTTAACCCATTCATACTCAGAGTTCCTCTAGAAAATATTGTCTGCTACTTTCCTACTTTCGGAAATAACTTGGGAATAAAGCAAAAGTTCACAAAATATTTGGAGTTGTAGTTAAACTTCTGGTAAACATTTCTCCTTCAAATATTTTCCAAAAAATGCTTTTGTTGGAAAGATAATTCCAAAATTCTCAGGCCTGTTTTGGCTGCTCTGAGTGTTAATGGGTTAAGCCTTTTAAGGCTATCGACCAATCCTGAAAAGAGCCTCCGTTAAGGAGTAACTTGAGCCTGTCTTATAACAAAATGCATCATATTTTTTTGAAAGATATATGTGTCTGATGAAGGAAAATCCATGTTGTGGTGAAACGTCAAGTGGCAACCATGTTTTTTGGAGAAAAACGTTAAACCCTTACATATCAAGCTTCATAATATCAAACTTCATACCTAGTATGAATAAATTTGATATATATGTGTTGCTCTGCATCTTAAAAAAAAGTCATTTCTTTGTAAATTTAGCAATAGCGGTTTAATGTTTTTCTCCGTAAAACAGCTGCCACCAAATTTTTTTCACCACAATATGGATTTTCTTTCATCAGATACATATATCTTTCTATAAAAACATGTTGTGTTTTGTTATAAGATACATTGGGGTACTCGACCACTTTTGCGGTTTGGCCGATAGCCAATTAAGAGATCCCTTTGCATAGGTGTCATCAGGATCTATAAGATTTTTTAAATAACTTTGGAATTAAGCATCAATTCACAAAGTATTGTTGTTTGAGCTTTGAGCAACGCAAAGTTTCCTTCAAAATCTTTTGTAAAAAATGCTCTGTCTAAAAAGATGATTACTGAAGTTGTTAAGACATATTTGATATGCCCTATTTTGAAATGCCAGATTTAACATGTTAATACTTTTTATGATCTTGATTTGCCTTTTTACTTACTAATTTCAGAATGAGGCTGCATTCCGGAAAAATCTTTGTTTGACCTTTTACCTCTAGAACCTATTTTCTGATTACAGCTACATTTGAAATGCAAATTCTCTACCATATGTGGATGTTTGTTTTTTCTTGGGAAACAACCTTGTTTGGCTCATATCTCAAGAACAGCTTGTTGGATTATAGCTAGATTAATTAACATGTCAATACATTATATGGTATGGCCGGATCTGCCATTTCATTACAAGATTGGCCAACTCGATGAAATTATATCAGAATGAGTCTGCATTCTAGGGGAATGTTGTTTGGCTTATATCTGGAGAACCCATTGCTGGATTACAGCCAGATTTGAATAGTGAATACTTTGTATGATGTGGATGTGCATTCGTTATAGAAAAGTCCTTGAGAGCAATTATTGCAGGCAGAGGCTGGAATGAGAGGAGGATGTACATGTTCTGCCCAAAGGATGGGCCATTCTTGTCATACTTAATCCTTATGCTGCTGGTGGCTAATTTTGTCCATTACAAAATTATGCGAAAAACCTGAAATGTGACCGAAACCCTGGCAAATGGGTATTCATCTGAAAGTACTCAGTGAGAGCTTTCTAATGAATACCAACATGACAGGGTTTAGATGATTTTCAAGATATTTTGATGTGTTGTGCCTTAGACGAAAGTTGTCTCAGCATTGAAAGGGTTAAATAAATGTCATATGTTTTGCTAGTTGCATTTTGATTGCTATGTTAATCCTACCTTGTACTGGGGCAAGTTTGGCATGGTGGGGACATTCACACAGGGACGCCGGGTATGTATAGCTCCAGGTCAAAAAAGATATTGCCAAAACAACCAGACTTGTTCTTTTTGTGTAAGGTCAGTGACTTGGTACCTTATTACAGAATAAGCTGAGCATTCTCATATATTTTCTGAAAAATGCCTTGATCATGACGGAGACATCCACTCTCCGTAGATGTCTCTGATCATGAGAGAGACATCCACTCTCCGTAGATGTCTCTGTTCATGACAGAGACATCCACTCTACGTAGATGTCTGATCATGACAGAGACATCCACTCTACGTAGATGTCTCTGATCCAGGGACTTAGCCAGGATCCGTCCTACCTGTCTTTTGGACAGGTAGTTTTCTAAAAACCTCCTGTTGGGACAGGCAAAATTTTCTATGATGATTTTTCAATTTTGACTTTCTGGGTGTAATAACCAAATATTTTTCTAACAAACCATCTTCTAGGACATAGCTGAAGTGTAAATTGTCCTTTTTGACACACTAGGCTATTAATAAGAGCTGGTATAGGGATTTGAAATAGATTAGTAGTTACATCTGGACGGGCAGAAATTTTGAAATTGCTGTTTTGGACAGGCATTTTTGAAATCCTGGCTATAAAGACCCTGCTCTGGTCATGACGATATGACCATAACGGTGGTTGCATAAGGGTCGTGACTTGTCTGCTTTCCTATACCAGGAATGAGGTGAGCGGCATGATCTCTTGTGACAATGACGTCAGCTTCGTCTCATCTCACATGACAAGCAGCATTATTTATAGCCACAGAGTCTTCAACGTGACACTTCTACGGACCCTAACCCTTTCTTGTCCGTATCGCCATGGCTGCGGCTAGCTAGTGCATGAGATGGCCAAGTGGTCTAAGGCATTGCCTCTGTCTTCTCGGCGTTTCTCACCACTGTAACCCAGGCTATATCACGGCTGGGACTATGATTATAGCCGGGTACTCTAGTTTCTGTCATCACTTACAACTAGCTAGTCATAAATTAGCCTATATATTTGCAAAAAAAGTGACAATAATCAAAATTCAAACTTCAATCCATTGTTGGCAGGCTGATCTGTTTGCGCCTTCAGGCTTGTATTGGTTGCCTGGTTGACTAGCCCTAGCTGATAACACTGGTAAAAAAGATTAATTTGTAAATGACATATTTCTGATCTTCAAGCCATACATCTTGTTTGCCAACATTACAAAAACGTCCTTCGAAATGTTAAATATTTCAGGAGAATAATTGTCAGTGTGAATGATTGATTATTTTTGCTCTTAACCCATTAATGCTTACGAGTTCCTCTAGAGATGGTTGTCTGCATCTATGACACTTTTCACAATAACTTTAGAAAGTACATACTAAAATGCAAACTTTTTGAAGGGGAGTTGTTGGAAGATATCTGATGAACATTTCTCCTTGAAATAAATTCCATTCTATGATTTTCCTTAAAAGATTTCTGAAAAAAAGTGTCCGGCTGTTTTTGGCCAGTATGAGTACTGATGTTTTGCTGCTCGTGGCTGACTGATTCCTGGTGACCATCAGGGAGATGGATGTCTACAGGGAGTGGAAGCTGCCTGTTCTCTTAACCCATTAACACTCACAGCAGCCAAAACCAGCCAGACAATTTTGATGAAATCTTTCAGCCTAAAGCATCATTGGCAAAATATTTGAAGGAGAAATGTTGATTAGAACATTACTAACAACTCTCCTTCAAATATTTTGTAAAATCTTTCTCAATTCATAAGTTATGGTCAAAAGTATTTTAGATCCAGACGACAATTTCTGGAGTTACTCTTAAGTGTCAATGGGTTAAATTATCCTTCCATGCCACATTCAGTGGACTAGTCCACTACATCTCCATGGAGACAGTCTGCAGAATGTCATGTGACCTCCAGTTGCTCCCGGCCTGTCTGATTTCTCTGGTAGACAATACCTATAAATGTGTGAAAATGGTAATTCCAGGATGTAGCTTTACCCCTGAATTTTCAAATACATGCTCCACCCTCTGAAGTTCCCCACTATATGTATGGTTAAAAGTAACCCCTCCTTGAATAAGAAATTTGGAATTTCATTTTTTTTTTCACTTTTTCTACCATATTGTCTTTACTAGCAACATTGTAAATACATGAAGTCTGAGAGTAGTAGACAGGGAGTGGGAACTGGTCTTGCGTCATCAAATTTAGCTGCCTCTCACTATCTGACCTAGATGGGATGACATCCCGCAGCCAGCCAGTGCATGCTAACTGCACAGATCACGTGACCAATACAACCCCAGGCTACAGCGCGTAACCCGAGGCGCAGATGCCGTAGAGGCTAGCATGCAGTACCTATGGGGTTGCGGATCAAGGGGATGTATTTCTCTGATGAAGTATAAGATACCAGAGTGCCAGTGGAAAACCACAACCTAACTGCATGTCACTCAGGCAACTTCCTCACATGCCTCGGCAACGATTCAAGCCTGAGCAGTGGTGAGAGACAGAGAGCAGTCAGTGACATTAAAAAGCATGGTTAGAAAGGTATTTAAAGGAGAAATGTTAATCAGTCACTACCAAAAACTTGTTTTAAATATTTTGTACAATCGTTAGTTTTGTGAAAAGTTTAATAGATGCAGATGACAACTTCTGGTGGAAGTCTTAACTCTGCATGATGCTGCTGTTAGCTAATTTGACCAATACAAAATAATGCAAAAACCTTATTGAAAACATTATTGAAACCTTGGGACATGTATACTCATCTGAGAGTACTCAGCGAGAGCTATATGCAATAAATACCAACATGTTTAGATGGGTTTAGATGTTTTTCAAAAATCTTTGCGTCCTTGTGCTATGGATAAAAGTAGCCTTAGCATTGGAAGTCTTAAAGAATGCTTGGGTAAGTGTTGGTCAATGAATCATGTGCCTGGAGGTTCGCTAACCCACCTGCCGGCTCTGAGTCTCTTAGTCTCCCGTGCTGCAGCTCAGGTCCTGAAGACGGAGCGCAGCAGCGCACCTCGCGTGTGCGGCCGCCATCAATCACCCCCGTCGCTGCCACCGCACCCCGGCTCAGGTTGCCCGAGATCTACGCTTACAAAAAACAATCCATAAGCGAGGCCATCCATCAAAAACGCCGCGGTGCCAATGAGAGCCATGTCGCGTCACATGACCAGCGCTCGCTGCTGAGGGTGGAAATGAGTTATGACGCGGGGCGAGTAGCACGTCTTTCATGTGGGGAATGATAGAGGGAGCTTTGATGTAGCGGCGGGGAGCAGGATCGTATGTTCATCACCACGGAATCCACTCCTCTCACACAACAACAGCAGCAGCTCTTTCATGTGCCGCCTCTCATCAAGCGCCAGTAGGAGTTTTTTTAATTATTACCTTCAACACTAGATTTACTCATTTCTTTATGTTTTTTATTTCATTTTTTCTATTGATGCAAATTGACACAATTGACACAATGGCGCATATTGAACTTCACAAACAATGATTACAAAAAAACACTTTGGCATAGCATGCCATTTTTTTCGGTTATTGTACTTTGAGAGTGGTTTGATTAGCTTAATTCGAAGACCTGAGAATAGGTTAACTTTTTTGCATCTAAAGCCTAGACATGGTCTGACACGTATGGTAATATCTTGGTAATAAAACAATGTTTTGAGAAATATTTGACTAAAAATTATTGTTTCTGATTAGTTTTTAAAATCCTGTTCAAATACTTTTGAATGTTGTCCTGAGAATTACAGTTGAATTTGTTAGACCATTATGTGCACTTTCATGCAAACTGGTCAGTATCACATTTAACTAGTTTAGTGTACTGTACTAATTCCTAACGGGACCAAACCTCTCATACCTTCAATTTTAACCCATTTGCCTCATAAGTGTGCACGTTGCCTCATGTTTTTGAATATAGCTCATTCAATATAGTACAATTTGACCTGGATAGTCCAACCCATCAGAATCATCCACTTTCTGCCAAATATGTTATGTTCTCAAAATATTGTTTTCTTAACTAGAAGTTCCTTCTCAACTTGGTGTAAGATTTTTGAGATAAAACAATGAAAAAATATGCATAGTGTTTTTAAACAGAGTTGCTATCCACACTTATGGACCGGGGACCTTAGAATTACACAAATGTGGAGGAATCATCAACATGGAGGGAAAAATCTCACATTTTTTCTTACTTCTACTGTGTTCATATTTAAAACCAATTCTCTTAGAATTTTTGTTCACCTTGAGGAAAAAGCATATTTTCAACTTAAAGATTCAATAACTTTTGAACAAAGCAAAAGTTGATAAAGTGAGATACGTACCCTTCCATTACGAAATACTCTTAGCTATTTATAAATATGCCACAAATCCGTTAACATTTGATATCCAAAATGCATGTTTAAAGTGACCATATTTTGGTGAAATTTAACATAAAGAAAAGAGTCAAAAAATCCTGCTTGTGGGGACTTTTGTAATACTTGTGCTTTTCTTTGCTTGGGGAAGCCCTAGGCATTTACAATCACTCTGATTGTGAGGAAATGGATGGAGGCTTAATCAACATATATAAAAATCTCAAAATGACCTTATATTCACAAATTAACCCAATAAGGCACCTAAAGCGGAAATAACTAAGATAGAGCTGTTTTTTCTTACTATAGTAATAGAAATGAAGTCTTGTACAGTAAGTTGATATATTTCTTAGACAATACATGAAAAAATAACTTAGAAAAGCGAGGATTTTTTAAAGATTATGATGAATTGACTGTGCACCATCTCCATGAGTTGCTTGTTGCTTGTGCTGCATCATGTGGCCGACGTATGGTTTCCACGGTGACTGAGCGGCGGTGCGGGCTCTCACTGCCCACCGGGGCAACTAGCGAGGATGAAATTCATCGGCAGCGGAGGCGCAACATGGGTGTCGTTTAACGTAAGGTTCAGCCCTGGTGCCACAACTCTACCGGCAAAACCATTACCAACCAGCCAACCTGATTAGCGAGTGGGTAATCAAGATGAATTATGGGTAATTGCCAGTGCCGGGAGGTCACGTGTGGCGGTATTGTTTCTCGGTTTGGTCGCTTTATTAATTTCTCAGAGTTGTTGACTGATCTCATTTGCCGGAAAAGGTGATGAGACCGCGCTCCGCCAGCGACGCTTATCATTTTTGTTGCGGCTCTCGAGTGTTACGTTTCCTTGATGAGACGCGTAATGGCTTTTTACTCGGAAACCCAAGTGCGATTGCGTATCCATTGATGGCCACAACAATCCCCTTAATCGATTCCTAACAGCCCACGCCTAATAGATTGGCTCCAGATTGTGAGCTTTATTACTAGAAATGTTAGAGGTCACTCTTTGCTGGACGTTATAATTCAGCTCTGCGAAGATATCAATGCTGATCGATGACACATTCATCCTTAACGATCTCATTGACATTTAGTGTAGTATGAATCAGTGATGCTTTTATCTATTTTTTCATTTCTTTCTTTATTTCTTTTACAGGGTTTGTACACAAGAGAAATTTTGGATAAACATTTCTCAATTCTGTTTTTAGTTATCAGGAATATCCTGAAAGGAGTGGTGGTATAGGTGTATGGGCCCTGCCATTACATAAAGGGAATCACATGTCTGTGGTTTTGTGTATATTTATTCACAATATGTTTGGGTGTTTTTCAAACATATTTCAGATGCCATTACGTGAAGGAAGCAAACATCTGTGGTTTTATGCCTTTTTCATGTTGTATTTAGGTGGTTTTTGGAATGTTTTTTCTGATGAAAGGAAAAAGACATTTCCACCATACATTTTATCGGTTATAATTAAGCATAATATTTCACAATCAATTGATGTTTTGGGCAGACCCTAACATTGAGGTGTCAACTCAAATAAAGATGGGAATTAATTTCTTGCTGTTTTCAGGTCTCTTATCTCAACCCAATATGACCTAATAGCTGATTGTAGTGATTGAAATCATAGATATAATTCAATGATACTTGACTCTTCCAACGCTGAGGTTTCTTTCATCCAAAGCACAAGGATGCAAACATTTTTGAAAACCATCTAAACCCTGTCATATTGGTATTCATTGGAAGGTTTTTGATGAGCACTGTCAGATGAGTACCCAAGTGTCAGGATTTAATCATTTTTTGAGATTTTGGCAAAATCTTGTATAGGCCAAATTAGCTACCAGCAGCATGAGGGTTAAGTCATATTG
>OZ012691.1:45578241-45693241 GCA_963942565.1 Maea johnstoni | reverse complement strand
TGAAGGCAGAATAGCAGCCCAAACCAGTTTGGATGCTTCCTTAGGAGGAAGAACCAATCCCTCCAGCGACTACCTAATCAAACTCCCAGACAAAGTACTAAGCTGCAACAACTTTGACTTCAATGATAGACACTTCCTTCAGGTAGGAGGTACAGCTATGGGCACTAAAGTTGCCCCAGCCTATGCAAATACATTCATTGGCTGGTTTGAGGAGAAATACGTGTATACCTACCGTAAGCAACCACTAATTTGGAAAAGATTTATAGATGACATATTCGCCATCTGGCAATATGATCATGATGAACTAACAGAATTTGTGACCTACCTTAACACACAGATGCCTAGCATCAAATTTGAAGCTGAAACATCAAAATCCTTTGTTAGTTTTCTAGACGTCAAGGTCATAATCGGTCCTGAAGGACACATCAAGACTACACTCTATACTAAACCGACGGACTCGCATAACTATATCTATTATCAGTCCTGTCACCCTAGAGCTTGTAAAAATGGTATCCCTTTCGGACAATTTTTACGCCTCCGTCGCATATGCAGCGACGAGGCAGACTTCATAGCAGAAAGCAAATATATGGCATATCATTTCCATAAAGCAGGCTATCCTGATAAACTCATTCAGGATTCATTCGATAGAGCATTCTACCTAGATAGGGAACCTCTACTCATCCCAAAACCAGACAAACGATCTGAAGACAGGGATGAAAATAAACTTTTCCTGATAACTACTCACCACCCTACATTCAGAGGGGTAAATGACATAGTCAGCAAAAACCGAGAACTACTAGACAAATCTAGTTCCACCAGACCGACCATGCAGACTGAAATGGTGCATGGATTTCGGAGATGCAAAAACCTCCGTGACCTTCTAGTTCGTGCCAGACTCGGGCCCGAAAAACAACAAAAAGATCACCCTAAGGGTCCCAGCAGAAACCACAAATGCGCGCGACCATTCTGCATATACTGCAGCAAACTGGATCGATCAGGGAGAATACGATGTACTATCACCAATCGATCCTACATGACCAGAACAAACGTATCATGCCTAAGCACCAATATCATTTATGCGATTGAATGCTTAAGATGTGGTAAAATGTATATAGGACAAACCAAAAGACGTCTTATGGACCGACTAATGGAGCACTTCCGCAACATTAGACAGAATAATGACATCCATATAGTTGGTCGTCATTATAACTCACGTAACCACGAAGGACTAAACGACCTTAAAGTTTACGTACTAGACTTCATTCACGCACACCCCGACAGTGACACAGCAGCAGAAGTCAGGAATGTTAGAGAAAAACTGTGGATATACCGTTTACGCTCACAAACACCAATCGGACTAAACCTCTTCGATTAACTCCCTTTACATGCATCAATCCAATATGCAACTTTGATCTCCATGAATCCTTGAGCCATCTCTAAGTTACAAATCATAGAGTGTGAATCACCAACACACCCATACTTACCTTTCTCTATGTCACCATATGCACATATACCTGGCATTAGGTAACATACCCATATGCGCAATGTACCAACATGTACGCACCTTGTAAGTACCTATTCCTGGCACTTACATACTTTTCTCTATATGTTAACTACACCAATCGGAACTTTATCATAAATATCCAATAATAGCCGCAGGTATATCCTCTACCCACAGAAAGTTTGTTCATTTATATCTCCAACTTTATGAGATTGGCCGCCAGTCACTTACATGAGTTTTCCATGTTCAATACGACTAGACACTGTACAACACTCTACATGCTGTCATAATAAAGGTAACCCACACCAGGTTACCTGCCGGCCATTTATAAGTCCAATATCTATGATATTGGCACCGTATATATTAAGCCTCTGATGAGAACCCACAGGGAGGTTCGAAACCGTTCCTATGTGCCCCATTGTTGCAACAATGCAACCCGCACACATCGCTAAGGGACATGTATGATCACGACGTCATACATATCCATAGAGACCACGTGAATACAATACGCACGTGATGTATAAACAACTGACGCAACAATGCGTCACGCTATCCCGCTTGAACAAACACACTGACGCCGCTATTCATTGAAGACCAGTTCTCAACAGACTGGTGAACGGTCAGGCTATCGATAATTTCTCTCATCTGGTCAGCAGTCTTCAGACACCACCACGTATACCATATATATATATATATATATATATATATATATATATACGGTGGAACCTGCCAAATTGAACACCTGTGTACATTGAACACCTGCGTACATTGAACATTTTTTTATGTCCTGGCACACTCCCCTCGAAAATCAATGCGAGACTACCTGGATACATTGACACCGGTCTACCTTGAACATTGAACACCAAAATTGTTCCCGTAGGCCACATTTAACCTGTCTACATTGAACATTCTGCACTGATTTTAAACTTTTAACTGAAAATGTGGTCGAATGAGATATATAAAATCAAATGTTTTTAAGTGATATTTTTCAAATACCTGAATATGTGAAGTTTTTAGCTATATGATGAAAGTGAGGTAAAGACATAGTAGATTTTGCAATGAAATGATCATGTTTATCTATTTACCTTTGACTTTGTTTCTATTTCACCTGACCTCCAAATACTCAGAACCTGGATACATTGAACACCTGCGTACATTGAACACTTTTTCATTTCCAATGAGTGTTCAATGTAGACAGGTTCGACTGTATATATATATATATATATATATATATATATATATATATATATATATATATATATATATATATTTATATATATATATATATATATATATATAGATAGATAGATAGATAGATATATAGACAGACAGACAGATAGATAGATATTAATCTATTCAACATTCATTTATTCCTGTAGGCTGTGCAGAATATTGGAAATCTTGGTCTTCAGATAGGAACAGGGAAGGAGAAATGGATGGAACCGTTACACCCTTTTATACTTAAAACCACAGAGGATACGAAAAGATTCATTGACAAATTGGTCGACGTCAGTGATGATTGGTAAGTAATGAAAACCAACTCTTGGACACAAGCATCACTGTGGGATAGATATATGAATAAAGTAGTATATATATATATATATATTAGTCCATGAGCCAGACCATATTTCGGTACCAATTTGCTGAATAAATCCAACAATGTTTTTTGGTTAGCATGATATCTCAAGTGTCCAAAATCAGTTGATGGACTTCCGGGGCAGTTTGCGAAATACCCTTTTGGCGGCCATCTTTAAAGATGGCCGCCATATTTTCATCAAATTGAATGGAGTCAGGAAATATTGAATAACTATTCACCAGAATGTCCTAGGAACATGTTAGTTGGCTCAAAATGTTCGTAATAACATTCTGCTTTTGATGATATATAATTTGTTACCTTTTGTTTGAATTATTTGTTAAAAAATATAGAAAAACATGAAAAAATGTGATTTTTTATGTCATTTTCAGGATGTGCTTAAAAAAGTTTTCTATTTATCAATGTTAGAATACATTTAGGCCAACTCTTGTCTTGGTTTGGTTAGCCTGATATCTCAAGTGTCCAAAATCAGTTGATGGACTTCCGGGGCAGTTTGCAAAATACCCTTTTGGTGGCCATCTTTAAAGATGGCCACCATATTTTCACCAAAATGAATGGAGTCAGGAAATATTGAATAACTATTCACCAGAATGTCCTATAAACATGTGAGATGGTTCAAAATGTTTGTAATAACATTCTGCTTCTGATGATATATGAATCACTATCTTTTGTTGGAATTATCTGTTAAAAAAATAGAGAAAAACATGAAAAAAATGTTGTTTTTTAGGTCGTTTTCATGATGTGCTTTAAAAAGCTTTTATTTATCAATGTTAGAGTACATTTAGGCCAACTCTTGTCTTGTTTCGGTTAGCCTAATATCTCGAGTATCCAAATTCAGTTGATGGACTTCCGGGCCTGTTTGCAAAATACCCTTTTAGCGGCCAATATGGCCGCCATATTTTCAACAAATTGAATGGGGTCAGGAACTATTGTATAACTATTCACCAGAATGTCCTATAAACATGTGGGTTAGCTCAAAATGTTTGTAGTAACTTTCTGCTTATGATAATATATGATTTGTTACCTTTAATTGGTATTATTTGTTAAAGAAATAAAGAAAAACATGAAAAAAAATGATTTTTTTATGTCGTTTTCATGACATACTTTAAATTTTTTCTATTTATCAATGTTAGAATACATTTAGGCCAACTCTTGACTTAGGTCATCTGGACTAGAATATAAGGCATCCATAAACAATGGTTACAGATCTATTTCCACATTATTGGCTGCTGCACAGGTTATTTTGAACTTCAAATAGATGTACATTTTCACATGATGTGGTAAGGTAACGCTGTATCTCAAGGAAGTACTACTATGTCATTCTCAATTGATTAGTTCACTTGATTATAGTTACACTTACATTATAAATTCCAATACTATAAGATTTTAAGTATTATCATTGTCTGTTTCCATTTCCTATATTTAATAATATCGTCATTTTGGGATAGGAGAATGTAAAGTGCCAAAACAGTGACATTCCAAATACCAATTAATCCTTGTTTAAAAAAATCTCATCATTTGCCAATGGGTCTGAAGGTACATACACACACATATACAAATATATATATATATATATATATATATATATATATATATATATATATATATATATATATATATATATATATATATATATATATATATATATATATATATATCTCCATCTATCTATCTATATATATATATATATATATATATATATATATATATATATATATATATATATATATATATATATATATATATATATATATATATATAAACATATACATATATATCATACCTTAAATCATTATCAAAGAATGATTCGTTTTTTTGTACAAAACACATGGATGATTTTCTCAGTTTATATTCAAGTTTTGGCACATTCACAAAAACTTGTGTACGTGTGTAATACTGTATATATATGCATATATATATATATATATATATATATATATATATATATATATATATATATATATATATATATATATATATATATATGTATATATATATATATATATATATATATAGATATATATAGATATATATAGATAGATATAGATATAGATATATAGAGAGATATATATACACACACATACACACACACAGTTAATAGCAAACTAAATCTAGGGGTATCCGCCGTGGCCTAGTGTTTACGACACCTGGCTCCGAAGCGTGTGTTCCCAGGTTCTAGTTTCGGCTGGGTTGGCCTAGTTGCTTTATGAAGGTGCGGCGTTGTGGAGGACTGTCTATGGTCCTTCTGAAACTGAAAGACCTCATGGAACTACTCGTTAAGAGAAGGGAATTTTGTTCCGGTTCCGGGTTTCTATATCGTCGCGATATGACCTAAGCTGTTGAAAGCGAGATCAACCCCAAATCTTCCTTCCTTCTAAACTAAATCTAGGTGTAACCTTTAAACTTGTTCACTCAGTGTCACTATCACTGTATCACTGTCATCCATATATTGCTCAACCTCATCATCTTCTTAAATGTTAGAACAGTCCTGCAATTTGCACATTGGGTTGCAGTGGACACCATTCACTACACACAGGCAGTCTTCATCACAACGTCTATAGCACATATAGGACATTAATGTCAAGCTACCGGAATGTTGTCATCATTTCTAAAGACACGGATGTCTTCATTATCCTCCTCACTCTCCACATAGATACAGTCAGTTTGCAACACCATCAACTCCTTTGCTGGCCAGGATAAGGTCAAGCCTCTCAATTTGATCCGAAAGAATCAGGAGTTCAGAGAGGTGTTCATGGCTTTAGGGCAGGATTGGCATGTTACAGATGAGATGCTCCATACCATACAATCATTCACTTGTAGCATGTATTGTTTGAATACTGCCAAGGAATTCAATACACTCAGGTATGAAATGTTCCGTGCAAAGAAGTGTGACTTTTCATCTGGCCAGCTCCCCCCTTGCAAAGATTCATTGGAACAGCACAGATACCGTGCTAACTACCAAACAGCAATCTGAAGGAAAGGTCTGCAAAATTCATAGAAGATACCTAGTCCAGCAAGTCAATATGGGTGGGATGTAGTAGGTGGAAAGCTATAGGGATATGCTGGCTCACAGGGATATGCTGGCTCACAGGAGCACCAGCTCCAGATGTTGTACTTGCATTAATGTCCTGCAAGTGCGCTAGACATTGTGATGAAGACTGCCTGTGTGTAGTGAATGGCCTCCGCTGCACCCCAGCGTGCAAATTTCGGGACTGTGCCAACACCCAAGAAGATGATGAGGTTGGGCAGTATTCAGATAACAGTGATGGTGACACTCAGTGAACATGTTTAAAGGTTACACCTAGATTTAGTTTGGTACAAATTGTGTGTATATCTATCTATCTATCTACCTATATATATATATATATATATATATACATATATATATATATATATTATATATATATATATAGATATAGATAGATAGATAGATAGATAGATAGATACACACATTTTTGCGAACGTGCCAAAACTTGAATATAAACGAAGCAAATGATCCATGTGTTTTGTACGAAAAATTCTTTCATAACGACTATATAAATATATATATATATCTATATATATATATACATATATCTATATATATATATATCTATATATATATATATATATATATATATATATATATATATATATATAAATATATATATATATATATATATATATATATATATATATATATATATATATATAGAGAGAGAGAGAGAGAGAGAGAGAGAGAGAGAGAGAGAGAGAGAGAGAGAGAGAGATACCTTCATTGGCAAATGATCTTTAGGTTTTTTAAACAAGGATCAATTGGTATTTGGAATGTCAGTTTTGGCACTTCATATTCTCCTATCGCAAAATGCCGATAAATCAAGTATAGGAAATTTAAACAGACAACAATAATACGTAAAATCAAATAGTATTGGAATTTATAATTTAAGTGTAACTATAATCAATTGAACTAATCAATTGAGAATTACAGAGTAGTACGTTATTGAGATACAGTGTTATCTAACCCCAAATATGTGAAAATGTATATCTATTTGAAGTTCAAAATAACCTGAGCAGCAGCCAATAAAGTGGAAATAAATATGTAACCATTGTCTATGGATGCCTTATAATCTAATCCAGATGACCTGAGTCAAGTGTTGGCCTAATTGTATTCTAACATTAATAAATAGAAAAAAAAATTAAGAGCTGTCATGAAAATGTCATAAAAAATCACATTTTTTTATGTTTTTCTCTATTTTTTTAACAAATATTTCCAACAAAAACAAATCATATATCATCAGAAGCAGAAAGTTATTACAAACATTCTGAGCCAACTCACATGTTCCTAGGACATTCTGGTGAATAGTTATTCAATATTTCCTGACTCCATTCATTTTGGGGAAATATGGTGGCCATCTTTAAAGATGGCCGCCAAAAGGGTATTTTGCAGACTGCCCCGGAAGTCCATCAACTGATTTTGGACACTTGAGATATCAGGCTCACTAAAACAAAACAAGAGTTGGCCTAAATGTATTCTAACATTGGTAAATAGAAAACTTTTTAAAGTACTTCATGAAAACTACATGAAAAATCACATTTTTTTCATGTTTTTCTCTATTTATTTAACAAATAATCCCAACAAAAATTAACAAATCCTATATCGTCAGAAGCAGAATGTTACTACGCACATTTTGAGCTGACTCACATGTTCCTAGGACATTCTGGTGAATAGTTATTCAATATTTCCTGACTCCATTCAATTTGGTGAAAATATGGCGGCCATCTTTAAAGATGGCCGCCAAAAGGGTATTTCGCAAACTGCCCTGGAAGTCGATCAACTGATTTTGGACACTTGAGATATCAGGCTAACCAAAAATCATTGTTGGATTCATTCAGCAAATTGGTACCGCATCCTCAAATTTTGGGGTCTGGCTCATGGACTATATATATATATATATATATATATATATATATATATATATATATATATATATATATATATATATATATATATATAATTTATGTAAATAAAGGTCTTTATGAACTCTTGGGGCGTTTTATTCAATAACACCCACCTGTCAGGTATAAACAAGTTGGGTGGTGCTACCACATAAGTGGGTCACTATTCACTATTCAGTCTAATGTTCTGTCATGAATATTCATTGGACCAGTAGTTGTTAATGTTCTGCTATTATTTTGATTAGGTATCATTTTCTGTATTTTTTCTACTTTAACGTTGTATGTTTCTGTTGTTGTTTTTAGTGCCAGTTGGCCAGGTTGCTCTTTTTCCAGGTTTGTCCTCAATAAACATTATTTTATAACTAAACCATTCATGCCTGTAGCAGACAAAACTATTTTGGAGATCTCTCTAACAAAAGTAATATTTAGAAAATATTTGAAGGAAAGTTGTTCTTCAGAACTTTATCGACAACTCTCCTTCAAATATTTTGAGAATTTGAGCTGCATTCCAAGGTAATTTTCCAAATTAATTCATCCAAAGTATGACAAGTCCAGATCACATTTGTCAAGTTTTTCTCGATGCAGGTATGGGTCGACCCATTTATACCCGCATTCGTCTCTAGCCCCTCTGATGCTGGTGGCTAATTAGGTATTTACAAAATGACTGAAGCCCTGGCACATTGGTACTTATCTGTTAGTATTCAACCAAAGCCTTTCAATGAATACCTACAAGACTGTTTTGATAGTTTTCTACCATATTTGTCGTCATGTGTTTTGGACAAATGGAGACTCAGAGTCAAAGGATTTTTTTCTACAAAATGCAGTGAAACACTCAAGATGTATAAGGAATCATGACCTGTGTAACTTAACTTATCACCTTCCTTCCATAATTCTATTTTCAAAAAAATGTAACATTTGTAAGAAATATCTTTATTTTCCTCTATAAGTCTCTGGGCATGAATTGGTTAACTTATGATATTTACTTATTCCATCACAATGCATCTGACTGATATCACAAATTTGCATATGTATTGATGTATATATTTATATTAGAGCTGCACTCACGGAGGGAGATCAACTCATGAGCTCACCACCATTTTAACTCATGAGCTCATGAGCTGGTGGACGCACGGTTTTTAAAATAGATTTTTATCATTCAGTCTTCCAATCAAGAAAGAAATTCTTACTGATGGAGATTTGCTAACATTTACATGGTTATTTCATTTTAAAATGTGCTTGAATAGAGGAATACATATCTATATTTACATAATGCTTTTTATATAGTGGTACGCAGGTTAGTATAACGCTCAACACTGCCTGTATACATTACGGATGGTGAACAAGACAAGACTGATAATAAGTGATAAGAAAGTGTGTGTTTGGTGTTTTGTGTTGGGTTTTGTTCCCAGCACAGAGGAGTTCACGAGTTGACCACTACAGCTCACGCTCGGCTCGCCTGCCCCATTGCTCGAGCCATTGAGTTTGTGAGTGGTGCGTGCAGCTCTAGTATATATATCGCAAATTTACATATGAAATTACTAATTTGCATATGTTACTACTAATATGCATGTAATGTAATTATTTGATTAACTCAATAGGTGTAAGACTGGTTTTAAGACCTAGGGATATTTATGTCTCATTTATAGTAATTCATTTTCCCAAAGTCAACAAGTCCATACCTATAGTGCCTATAGTATATATGTGTGTGTAGTTATGAAGTAAATTTTGCATTATGTGTAATCATAACTTCTTAGATATTGTTCCATGGCATTTTGTGCATAAGCAAAACAATGCGACAATAATGCACTGAATATTTTTGAGCAAGTGAAAGTAAAACCAACTAAAAGCACTGCAGGTCCAGAAATATGATGAAGCCATGCAGACATATTCAAGTGCAAGTAACCTCTCATGTATTAACCCATTAATGCTCAAGAGTTTCTTTTGAAATTGTCATCTGGACCTACATGTGTGGCAATATCTTAGGAATGGTTTTACAAAGGTTTTACAAAGGAGAGTTGTTGGTAATTATCTGATTGACACTCTCCTTCAAATATTTTCTCAAGTAAGCTTTTGTCATAATTGCCACGCTGTATGTGGCCACTCAGAGCATTAAAGGGTTAACTATGGGGTTACTGCTATCTGAATAAGGAAATGTATCTGCAATCATAATGAGAACAATTTCTATTGATATTTACTAATTAATACGTAATTACAATACGCTCATTGATCCCCACTGATCACAATACTAATTAACTTACCATAGATAAGATGGAAAATTGTTGATAAGTTAGACTCACATATCACTTAAACCAAGTGCTCCATACCCTGTCATTTGAATAGATCTTTATAGCATTACCGGCTCACAGTTCCCATAAGAAAGTATTATGATCAGGATTCTTTGATTAGTTTAGAATGATTTGTGAAAAAACATCAATATATATTCCAAATTACGCCTTTTTTGAAAAGATATTCCCAAAAATAAAAGTAACTTAGGCTTTTTTTTAGAATAATATTGTAGGGTGTGTGTAGAGGGCTTTAAGCTCCACCAGTTAGCTGCTTCATTCTTTTATGCCAAAAGGGGCTTTACTATTTTGGTATTTCATTTCACATAAAAAAGATCTTTTGCGAAATGAGAATCCAACCAACAAGTCTCCTTGAAATGTAATATGGATTCCTACCTCGTTCCTTTGTCACTTTCTTAAGTATCATTGAAACCTGACAATAAGTTTCTACCACAATGATTCTATAGATTTGTTTGGATCAGTAAAAAGTCTAATTGGTTTCCCTTCATTGAATTTGAAGAATATTAGGTGAGATTTGAAATATTCCATGATATATATATTCAGAACTATCTATAGATCTATCTATCCGTAGAATGAGTGCCCTCTATAGATTTCTACCTTGTTCCTTTGTTAACTTCATAAGTATCATTGAAACCTGACATTACTTTCTGAAGGAAATAGGCTAAGTTTCTACCACAGTGATTCCATAAATTTGTTTGAATCAGTAATAAATCTAATTGGTTTCTGTTCTATCATCATTCCATGAATTTGAAGTGTATTGGGTGCGATTTGAAATACTCTGATCTATATATTCAGATGTTTAGAGGGGACTCATTCATGCTGAGAATGCTGTTGAATGGGATAGATATAGAGTTTAACCCTTATGCTGCTGGTGGCTAATTTCGTCAATACAAAAATGATGCAAAAAACCTGAAAAATGACTGAAACCATGGCATATGGGTACTCATATAAGAGTACTCAGCGAGAGCTTTTCAATTGATACTGGTCAACATGACAGGGTTTAGATGGTTTTCCAAAAATCTTTGCATTCTTGTGCTTTTGACGAAAGTTAAGCCTCAGCATTGGAAGGGTTAAAATAAAGAGCTACTTGTTTTGTTTCCTTTTTTCAATTTTCTTTCAATATTATCATTATTTTTGGTATTTTGGTCATTGGTTGAAGTGTATTTAATCGTGGCCACAGTTCCCAACATGTGTTACTGATGAAACCACTTTTGGCCGAAGACAGCAGATTATTTAGCAGTTTATCCTCAGATTGAGCTACTCGGTGGGGTAATTAAACTCTCATTTTAGAGCCTTTTGAGGATTTGGCCACTAGATTAAATTGCCCGATGGGATATATGTAAAAGGTTTTTGATTTCTTTTACGGGATATAAGGTGGTCTGACAATTGGTAGGAAACCTTAATTCATGATGTGCCTTCCATAGCTTCTATTGTGATGAGACAGTCCTACCAAGATGGCTACCAAAGATCTGCCTGAATCATTGGTGGAATAAAAACAAAATGGCAAATTCATTGAATTTACAGCACACCATTTGATTGTGATACTCTGCAGCACAGTGAAATCTCTGAAATGTGTCCCTTTCAGGACCAGGGGAAATCAAAGTGTTCACCTTTGTTTTGACATTTTGTCTTTTTTCAATGTATAAGGAACATTTGAGATTGTAGAATTTGTTCACAATAGATGTTCACATCTCAGAGGATTTAATTAGGCTTTACAAGGAATTTGTAAGTATCTAATGGATGTGGAAAATGGAGGTGTTAAACATCTCATAGATGAGCACAACAAGGTTTTACTGTATAGATATCAATAGTTTCTGTAGCAATGACAGAGAAAGATCATTCCGCAATATAAACTTTAATTTGGTATTGTTTCTTGTAGTAATTAATTTGGTTCTGTTTTTTGTAGTAAAGACAGAGAAAGATCATTTTACAATGTAGATTTTAATTTGGTGCTGTTTCTTGTAGTAGTTAATATGCTAGTAATTGACTTGGAACTCTTTCTTGTAGCGATCAATTTGGTTCTGTTTCTTGTTTCTTGCAGTAATTTATTTGGTTCTGTGTCTAGTAGTAATCAATTTGGTACTGTTTCTTGTAGTAATTTATTTGGTTCTGTCTCTAGTAGTAATCAATTTGGTACTGTTTCTTGAAGTAATTAATTTGGTACTGTTTCTTGTAGTACTTAATTTGGTACTGTTTCTTGTAGTACTTAATTTGGTACTGTTTTTTGTAATAATCAATTTGGTACTGTTTCTTGAAGTAATTAATTTGGTACTGTTTCTTGTAGTACTTAATTTTGTACTGTTTTTTGTAATAATCAATTTGGTTCTGTCTCTTGTAGTAATTGATTTGGTTCTGTTTCTTGTAGTTACGACAGAGAAGGACCGTTGCCGCGCTGTGTTCCACCCGTCGGTGACGCTCAAGCAGGGCTACCTTTGGAAGCGGCGTGGAGACAGCATCAGTTTCGTCACCCACTTCACCTTCAAGAAACGCTACTTCCAGCTCAAGTTCAACACGCTGGCCTTCGCACGCACACCTGCTGAACAGGTGAGTGGAACAGTCTTGTCAGGAGAAATTATCTATAATCTCTTTGACAAGTGTCTTTTGGAACTTCGATACTTGTGAAAATAACTTTGGAATGGATTGTAAATTCACAAAATATTTAATGGAAGCTATGTCATTAATGTTGATCATCATTTTGTTCTTCAAATATTTTTTGAAAATTGCTTTTGTTTGGGAGATATCAACAATATAGTTGGGATGTTTTGGGCACTACAATCCTGAAGGAATCTACAATGTTGACACATCTGTTTAGTTGTCGATCATGGCAAATATATTTATTCCAATGCAATTATAATAATAAATGCTCAAAGATCATTCTTGTCCCTGTTATTTAAAAATGCTTATCTAGTGTTGTTCTAATTAATGATAATCAATATTTCAATTAACCAATTGAAGAAAATAGACATATGTCCATATATGGGTTGGATAACTCGATAAGTGACCTATGATTAACTTAGGAATTTGGAATTGTGATTAGCATCACTATTTCTGCCAAAAACAGGCTAAATCGTGTCTAGTCAGTTGTAGGTAGTGGAGGAATGCAGAGTACCCAGCAAAAACCAACACTTAAACCCAGGTCACTGGCAACTTTCCCATATGCCCTGGCTGGGTCTCAAACCCGGGCAGAGGTGAGAGACAGCAAGCAGTCAGAGGTAACGCCGTAAATGTAAAATAAAATGTAATCTTTATTTTAAGTCGGTGTATCAATTACAAGAATCACGAGCTACTAAGGCTCTTGGCCGACTGGACCGACGGCTTACAGTGCCCTCCGAAGCACTGGAAAGCAGCAAGGAAGTACATTTTCTTTTTTAGCGCCCCCACCGGGAATCGAACCCGGGTCGTCTGCGCCGAAGGCAAGCATGCTAACCACTTGACCACTTGGCCATCAGGGCATCATTTGCTCTGTTTCTTGTAAATCTCTCCATGACAGTTTTTTTTTTCATGCTATGTTTTTAAGGTGTGGACAACTCTTCAGATTCCGCAGGTTGTGGCCGTGGAGAGAGTGGACGAGAACGCCTTCGGGCGTCTCCACATGGGCCAGGTGATCACCAAGAACTCCTCGGGCAAACAGGAATATCTCTACTTCCAGGCAAAGGTAAAACAACCCTCTCCTGCTGCTGCTGCCCGCATGGCATGTTCATATCAGGGCCAAGTTTTCTTTGGTTTGGTCGAGCATCGTGTTCGAGTGGGTGTTCTTCAGGACCATCAACGTTGATCAACGTGGTGGGAAAACGGAATCTGAACAGTTTCAAAGTTTACTTGCGATGACGATCTGAACGGGATACGTTGGATCAACGTTGATCAACGTTTATGGTTTTGAACAAGGCCCACGTCGAACACGAGGCTCAACCAAAAAAAGGAAAAACTTGGCCCTGCCTTGTCTGCACCTATGCTACGTTTGAAAATAACTTTGGAATCAGGCAAATATTAACAATATTTTTGTAGGAAAATTGTTGGTTTATTCCTTATCAACATTTATCCTTTATTTCTTTCAAAAAAAGATTATCTGGTCATCAGGTCATTACCCGAATAGATGGGTGCAACAGGCATAGATGGGTTAAGTTACACAGAAACAATTAGGATCTGTTGATTGGCGAAGCTAATCAATCTCTCTCTCTCTCTCTGTCTCTCTCTCTCTCTCTGTCTCTCTCTCTCTCTCTCTCTCTCTCTCTCTCTCTCTCTCTCTCTCTCTCTCTCTCTCTCTCTCTCTCTCTCTCTCTCTCTCTCTCTCTCTCTCTCTCTCTCTCTCTCGCTCTCTCTCTCTCTCTCTCTCTCTCCCCTTCATCTTTTTTCTATTTCTTTCTTTTATTTCCTGTGCCGTACGTAGCTGGAAAATATTGAGCTGAGTGACCTTGAACATTGACCTCTTGTAGGATGTTAATGACCTCTACTCTTGGATCTCTTCAATAAGAAAAGCGTGTATTATGAATAAAAATCTGCTGGATATCTACCACCCGGGCGCCTTCCGTCACAGCAAATGGTCATGCTGTTTGCAAGTGGACAAAGAAGGTAAATTTTCATTGTGTTGAAGTTTGTTTCTTGTCACTTCTGCCATGTTTATGGTATAATTAAGACTAGCTAGCTGTGGGGATAGGTACTAGTAGTAGATACTATAGCAAGTACCGACATCAAATGAGAAAAAGTATTCTATCAAAAAAGTTTAGTATCTTATTGTATGATTCAAGTTTTAAATATTTATAAAAGTGAGTGAATTGCTACCTGGATTTTTCCGCATGGTGGAAATTCGGTATTTATTAGCAAAATTTTCAAAGTTGACATGGTTAAATTTCACAAGATTAGTTAGGTTCCTGTAAGACATGCAGTACCATTTAAAAATCTTAATGTATATAGTTAAGGAGATATGGATATTAGACTATAGAAATTCAATCCTAGAGCCAATCCTGCTTGCTGTTAAAGGTGGAGGAAAGTAGGGTGCCCTGGAAAATGACCAACTAACCCTGTCATTGGTAACTTTTTCACATGCCAAGAGCCAGATTTGATTGGGGAACCTTCATTGGTGCATGGTGGGAGAATGTAAATGTTTAACCCTTTAAATGCTGAAACTAAATTTGTCCAAAGCAAAAGGACGCAAAGATTTTTGAAAAGCATATAAACCCTGTCATGTTGGTAATCATTGGATAGCTCTCGCTAAGTACTCTCAGATGAGTACCCATGTGCCGGGATTTTAGTCATTTTTCAGGTTTTTTGCATCATTTTGTATTGGCCAAATCAGCATAAATGTTAATCATTAGACCACTTGATTATTGGGGCAACCCCCCATAAAACATAATATGTATCCAATTATAACACTACCCCATGGCTTATGATAGATCCTATGTAATTCTCAGCTAGTTATTTTTGAAATATGCCTAAGAAATCATGTACCCAGAAGTAGTAAGTTAGAAAGTGGAAATGTTTGAACTTGGAATGTTCTAATATATCTACTGTATGTTTTTTAGCTGAGGGCTGTAGCAAGACGCACTCACGGGTAACGTTAGGGGACTGGCGGGACCCCCTAGACCCCGACGCTGAGGCCCAAACCATCTACTCCCAGCTCTACCACGGGCAAGACTACTTAAGGTCAGTACGCTGCGCTTTTAATATGAAACGAGTATAAAAATATAAAGAAAATTTGACTTGGGTATATTCTAATGCAAATAATATACATTTTCAAGCTAAATTATATAGAGAATTAAGAAAACTAATAACGTTGTATGTATTCTTATGCAGTAATCACACACACTCATACATACACACACACGCACACGTATATACAGGTGAACTTGGATATGACGGACCACTGTACGACGGCTTTTTGCATATGACGGATGATATGCTTGGTCCCAGTCCGATGCATATCAAGTATTCCTCATATGTATAAGACAGATTTTGCATATGACAGACCAATTTTCCTGGTCCCATTGAGTCCGTCATATCCAAGTTCACCTGTATACATAAATATATATATATGATTTGATGTATGTACTGTAATGCATAACACTTGTCATTATCCAGGCAAAAATACACAGAGACGTTGGAAGTGGTAAAAACAAGTCTGCAGCAGCAGCAGAACCATGTGACACATCTCGGGGTCAACGGGACTTCCGAGGGCAGCCCGGGCATGAGAAAAAGTACCTCTTTCCAAGATGCCCAGATCGCATCAATTGGTCAATTACTGGATGTGATTGGGGACATTGAAACTGCCCATGAAATGTTTGATAAACAGGAGAAGGAAAAAGTCTGTCTCAGCTATACTGCATCATAATTTTCAGTACATCTCCAAAATATGGTATTTGGATTTTTTTGTTATCTTCACTTTTTCTGCCACCTTTAAGGTTATGGAGCAGGGGAGATATGCAGCAAAGGTATCTAAAGGATATACTGTGTGACACGTCCTGTATGTTGGTCTAATCAGGCGTGGAATAACATAACTCAACAAGGTTTGGCAGTCACCTAATGCTTTATGAGGATACTCTGATACTTATATAAGTATCATAGCAAGTATGAAGCATAAATTCATACAATATTTGGAGGAGGGCCTTTGTTTGGATTCTGATTAACTTTTCTCTTTCGAGAGATTTTCCAAAAAGTGCTTTCTTTAGGAAAATAACAAAAAAAATCAAGCCATTTTTGGTCTTTGCAAGGGGCAATGGATGCACCTATTAATGCTCACAGCAGCCAAAAGCAGCCTTACAAATTTGATGAAATTGTGTAGGCAAAAGCACAATGAACAAAATATTGGATAGGGAAATGTTAATCTGGACATAACCAAACAACTCTCTTCTGTAAAGTTATTGTCAATTCCAAAGTTATTTGAAATAGTTTCAAAGATCCAGGTGCCAATTGCTGGAGGAACACGTACTATTAGCCAGTATGGGTCAATGCTGTAGGATCGATTTTGTGATGTACCAAATTTTTCTTTCTCTGAAAGGACTGGAGTTCTTTTAAATTATCCTACATACAATCAATATGATCTTATGAGGGCTTGAGGAAATATGCTTTGTGCATGCAAGCATGTTAAAACTTTGACCCATTCATGGCTAGAGATTTCCTAGACAGTTGTCGTTTGGACCTAATGATACTTACGAAAATAACTTTGGAAGCAATCATAAGTTGGGAAAATATTTCAAGGAGAGTTAGCTTCTGATCAGCATCTCTTCTTGAAATAATTTATCAATACAGGTGAACACGGATATATGACGGACCACTGTGCGACAGACTTTTGCATATGACGGACAATATTCTTGGTCCCAGTCCCATGCATATCAAGTATGTGTCATATTAGTCAGGGACCCAACCCTTGAAAAGTGCTTAAAAAAGGGTTTGACCTTTGACCATCAGATATAAAATTTACCTTTTATTTTTAGGTTTCTTTAACTTTACCCTAAAAGGAATTGCTTGTTGGACTTTCAGCATTCATTGCGAAAGTGCTTTTTGGGGCATTTTATTGCATTTTTGAGCAAAAATGTGCATTTTTAGGGATTTGCTCATAGAAAATACATTTATTGGAATAGGAACTTGAAACTTGCAACAGATAATCACCATGGGATGCTCCTTGTCGCTGTAGCATAATAATTTGAAAATATCTAAGCAGAGGCTCGAATTTGGCCATTTTTCAGTGAAAAATGTTGAAAAACGCTTATTTTCTATGAATTCTGAGTTGTAAAAAGTGTTTTACAATTCCAAAATTAGATTTATTTTGTGTTTACTCAACATAGAAATTCACTACAATACTCACTGTAGATATAACATCCAATTAAAAATTGTATAATAATTGCTTGTTACTTTTGGGTTGATTTTAAGTAAAAATGTGCAAAAACCTGCAAATTTTGCAACTTTTTTATGAAGTATTGTTCACAGGAAAAAAAACTAGATTTTTTGGAAAAAAATACTTACCAATCAGTAATGGGTGTATTCTTAATTGAAAAAACATGTTATAGGGCGACCGCATGTACTTCTTTATCAAAGGGGGGGGGGGGGGGGGGTATTAGAATATGTTTTGGTGAAAATGTATAAAAGAAGATTTTTGGAGAATCGTACTGAAAAGGTGACCATTTCATTATCAAAATAAAATAGTATACATAAAAGCAGTTCATAATAATAATTATTGTAGTTTAATTTACCATTTTGAAGTACCTTTATTTCTGAGCAACTACATAGCACATCATTCTTCATCACTTTCCCACTCTTGTATCCTTCCACATTTCGATTACCTCCCAGCCTTTACAACCTATGATACACTGTACATTGCATCTAGCACAGAAAATCAGCTAGATCATGCTGGCCAAGTGCATGAAAAAAGATCTTACTGGGCTTACCAGGGACTTAAGGATCCAGGCGTCTCAACCAATCTATTCTGTCTTTTGACGGGTATGTCAGCATCAGACAGAGATCAGGAATCAAACCCAGGAATCCAAGTATGTTTGTCATGCTTTGGAGGATGTCCATTTTGAATTTGGCTGAGTCGATCACCACCTCCTTCACTTCGACATAGGTTGGGGGTGGGACGCCATACATCTGAGCACTTCTCCACTAGGTAAACAGAGAAGAACCCTGATCTGAGAGAAGAAGGATCAAGATATGGATGTCATTGGTATCCCTTTTTTTCGATTCAATCAAATGCTATACTCTTTCTGATATATCGATCTGATTCGTTTTGATACCCCGTATAATAATCATACGGCAGAGTTGGGGTAGAGATTATCAATTATTTCAATTCTATACCCAACCTTTTTATTCGAATTAATTGACAAAGTGAAAATGTCGATTTATCGATATGTTGACTATCGATGACATTCCTAGATCAATACGAAGAATTGCATTTTTCCGTAGCATTTAGGTTAGGCCCTCTTCCAGAGCCAGACAATGGGATTGCTCCTTCAGGATTTGAGTGCACAAGGGAGTTTTGGTTAGACTCATGCTCCCTGTGAACTCTATTAGGTAGCCTAACATGACGGTCAGGAGGACCAAATTGTCGGAGGTCAACTCCTCTTAGGCTCCGGCAAACTCTCGTAGCCCTGGTAGTGCCGCGGTGATCCTGGAAATCTGGCATGACTAGGGTTCAATCCTTCTATTGCTGAGGCTACTTTCATCAAAAAGGACAAGGACAGAACTTTTTGAAAACTAGGGATCCAGTTTGGTGGTGGAGAACCCCAGGCAATCTGGGTAGTATGGGCTGCCTGGACCAGTAGTTTCCTTCTGAACTTGCTTGAAATGCCACACAAACATTAGGTTTGAGTCTAGGGGCAACTCGCAGAGGGCCTCCTTTTGGTAAAGGAGCCTCCTCCCTGGCTATGGTTAGGTCAGAGATGATTGACCAACTGGTCACGCTGGTCTGGTCTCACCACTCCATCACATCCATAACCATGGCCGGGGAGAAATCCTCCTTCAGACCCAGGATTGGTGTGGCACGACCCTCATGCAATCGCTCTAAGATCTTGGCCTGTTTGGTCTGGCATGCTAGGTGTGCGCCTAAACCTAAATCAGCAATGCGGATAACCAGTTAGCGCACACCAGACATTCGTCCAGGCACTCGGATAGCCAATGTCAGGGGAGATGACTTATCGGTGCCAAACGGCTTCCTGGACAGGAAGTCTTTCTTCACCTATACACAGAAATGTCTTTTTCTGCATTCTTATCTATTGGCTGGAAGCTCAGAAAAGCTGACTCATCGGATTCAGTCACGGAAATGTCTTGCCAGACCTGTCAAATCGAACACATACATCTCCCTTTGTAATGAGATGATACATAGCATCTCATGGCACCATCACATACAGAGAAGGGGCGTGATGAGGAACTAACTCAAAGAATGACCTAGCCTGGGCAGGTGGAGCAGCCAGGGCTGACTCTTTCTGTGGGGCCAAGTAAAACCAATAGGCCCTCTTTTTGGTAGTTAGGTTCTCTTGGAAGTGGGTGGGTAAGCAGAATTTATCTGACGGATAGTCCCTCCTCTGGAGGGATCTGTCATGCCTCTGAGGTAATCAAAGTCTTTAGTGAAGGACAAAGATAAGCTTGAGACAGAAGCCAATGAACGAGAAGCATCCACCGGCGGGGCAGGATGAGCTGGGGTCCCGATAGAGCTCTATCCAGCTCCGCCTGGGATGGCAGGGAGCTCCCAACTAGTCTTCATGCTCAGAGAGCATGTCATTAGACTATGTACTTGCCGGAGAGTGGGCACTGGACCCAGCCACCTCCCCCTCATCACTGGATGACCTCCCACTCATCAGAGGAGAGGCCTGGAGGAGGAGCAGCCCGACTGGACCGAGGTCCTCACTGGGCAGAGAAGGCTGTACCAGATGTGGCGCGACGGCTGTAGGCTAAGGGTTTTGGGCAGGACCCTGGACCAACCCACCCTGGAGGCTGAGAGGGATGCTTACCGGGGAACTTGTACTACATGTTGCCCATAGCAGCCTGGAGAGCTTGAAGCAGTATTTGCTACAGCTGCCATTAACGTAGTATCAGCACCTGCAAAGGACCTGGGTTGAGACTGAGCCCGGCGCCAGAGTGGCCTGAGCTGAAACCATGGATGTCCTGTGACCGGAGGCCGACTCTCCAACCTCTTACAAAAGCCACGAGATGGGGTGAACCACTGCTTCTTAGTGTGGCGGTCACCCTTGCCACTATCTCTTGAACCCTTGTGGTCCGAAACCATGTGAGCTTGAGGAAGTGGTCTTTGAATGGGAATGAGATGATGATCGGGAGGAGTAATGCTTGGCACTCCACCCTAGCTCCCTCAAGCCCTCCTTAGGCTTGTGGCGCCTAGATGGCTGGGAAACTCCTTCCAAGGAAGATCTCTCCGAACTGGAGGGAAAATTGACCTGGCACCCGGCAAGCAGACAAGGTGCCCGAGCTTGAGAGGAGGCCAGAACCACCACCTCCAGTGCTTCAACACTGTCAGTGTGTCAGTAATTTGTAGTAGTTCGTTCCCACATGATTTGCTACTACTATGAGTTGATGTTACTAGATAATGATTGCTCCCTTTAGAAAATGTAAATTGGGCGTAATTGTCATTGTAATTATGTTATTATATTTTGATTATGAAATGGTCACTTTTACAGTATGATCCTCCAAAAATCTACTTATATCCATTTTCACCAACACATATTCCAGTGATAAAGAAGTACATGTGGTCGCCCTATAACATGTTTTTTCAATTTAGAATACACCCATTACTGATTGGTAAGTATTTTTTCCCAAAAATCATGTTTTTTTCCTGAGTACAATACTTCACAAAAAATCGCAAAATTTGCAGGTTTTTGCACATTTTTACTTAAAATCAACCCAAAAGTAACAAGGGATTATTTTACAAATTTTTAATTGGGTGTTATATCTACAGTGAGTATTGTAGTTAATTTCTATGTTGTGAAAACATAAAATAAATCTAATTTTGGAATTGTAAAACACTTTTTACAAGTCAGAATTCATAGAAAATATGCGTTTTTCAACATTTTTTGTTAAAAAATGGCCAAATTTAAACCTCTGCTTCAATTTTTTTAAATTATTATATAACAGTGACAAGGAGCATCCCAAAGTGATTATCTGTGGCAAGTTTTAAGTTCCTACTCTAACAAAATGTATTTTCTATGAGCAAATCCCTAAAAATGCACATTTTTGCTCGAAAATGCAGTAAAATGCCCCAAAAAGCACTTTCGCGATGAATGCTGAAAGTCCAACAAGCAGTTTCATGAAGTGTAGAATATGTCCTAACCTATAACCTATGTCCAAAAAGTATATCTTTTGCTTAAAGCTTTTCTGATTTTTGAGGTGCTGGGTCCCTGACTATATGTATATGACAGATTTTGCAAATGACGGACCAATTTTCCTGGTCCCATTGAGTCTTTCATATCCAAGTTCACCTGTATTACTTTTGTTGTAGAGATACCGTTAACTTTGCCAGGTGGTTTTGGGCACTACAGGCATGCAAGTGTTAAATTCCTTAGAGCACAGACAATCAGTCCTCAGTAATTTTGGAAGTCTGATGTGTGACAAATGATAAAAACGTTTACATGAGCACTATCAAATTATAGTTCCAATGATGAAGACCTATCAATCAACATGCAATAAATAGTGGAGTTCACATGCTCAATGAAATATATATCAAAACAATATATATATATATAGAAAGTATCTAAAAGGCTCCCTGAAAGTTTGCTGAATCTAACAGTGCTGTATGGATTTGATCTCAGGCCTCAACGCTAACTCAAAATGATATTGGCCCTGTAGGACCAGTAACAACTAGCATCTACTGGTCCTGCGAAATGTTTACTGGCCCTACATTTTTTCTTTAACATAACAAGAAAGAACATTGCATAAGATTCACCACAACATTTATCTTTATAAATTGTATCTTCATTTATTTCAAAAACAATTGGGCACATCCTCAGGGGGAAACATTTTAACAAGAATGTCTCCAAATGTTTACTGGCCCTGTAGGACCAGCTGAAGTCTTTTTTTACTGGCCCGAAGCTGTTTTTGGGAATTTTTACTGGCCTGGGGCCATAGGTTTACCCTTAGCGTCGAGCCCTGGATCTGTCACACATTTTCTGAGGAACACAACAGAAATGTACTCCACTGACATGTTCATTATATTTTCACATATCAGTACGTAATGAGAATTTTGCCTGATTGATGTTGACGGTTGTTTCCCAGTATGCAAATTAGCCAGCAGGATGTCTTGCATAGTGAACAGAGGGAGACAACCTGTATATGAAGTAAATTTCTAAGGATATATTTTTTGAAATCTACAGATTTTAAAACCACGTTTTAACATTATAATCTTGATGATTGATTACTACAGGAGACATTTTAACAATTCTTTTTCAAATAGCTTGACTTTTTGCTATCTTTGAACTGTTGGTCAATTTTGTGGTCAACAATTTTTCTCTGCCTCTGCATGGGTATGCAAGAATATTCTTCCTGTCACCAAACAATTTATCCTGAATCCTCAAGCACGGTAATATAGTCGCCAACATGTTCTTGTGTATTATGTATGACAAAATCCCTCTGTTCTGTTTAACCCTTATGCTGCTGGTGGCTAATTTGCCTATATGAAATAAGCTAAAAAAACTGAAAAATTACTGAAACCCTGGCAAATGGGTACTCATCTTAGAGTACTCAGTGAGAGCCTTCCAATGAATACCAATTAACATGACAGGGTTTTGATGGTTTTCAAAAATGTTGGCGTTCTTGTGCTTTGGACGAAAGTAGCCTCAGCATTGGAAAGGTTAAGACAGAAAAGTGGCATTTTGACTTATTTTCAATCTTTCACTGTTTATGCACCAAGCGGGCATTCCTGTGTATAGGGGATTCTTATTCTGAACCAAGCAGTAAAAGTAGCCCTTTGACTAAAAATCTTATACAATTCACTGAACACGGGATGAAGGGGGCAGTTTTGTAGGTATGGCTGAGGTCTGCTGTTGAGGCTATAACAGAAAGGATTGCATTTCAGCCATACATTGTATAGGTTTTACCAGTTTACAGAGGTTCCCTTGATCCACCGTCTTGAACCCCTTGAATCTTTGCACCAGTCGAGGAATGGTAAAATATGTATCTTAACCTATCCTGGATATGTGATAATTTTAAAAACAACTTGTGAATTAAAAATGTTTTTACTAGATATTTAAAGGGGAGTTGTTAATTGTGATCTGATAAACATTTCTCATTCAACATATTTTCCAATTATGCTTTCATTTGAAAAAAATCCCAGGCTGTTTTGGCCTCTGAGCATTGGTGAGTAAATTAACCTAGTAACTACACTTAAGCCAAAACTGTCCCCATTACTCTATGCTATATTTTGATAGTATCATTGCTTCAAACTGTCCCCCAAGTGGTTTATACTCTATTACTCTCTGCTATATTTTAATAGTATCATTGCAACAAAGCCCTTTTTTAACCATTTAATGCTCGTAGCTGCCAAAATCTACCTGGCAATATTTGTGAAATTTTGAAGGTGAAAACTAAGAAAAACTTAGAAAACTAAATTTCAAGGAGAGATAATACTCTTCTTCAAATACTTTTTAAGTAATTCTAAATTTACAAGTTACTGTCTTAAGTTTTATAGATCCAGACAACTATTTCTTAAGGATCTCTTAAGCCCCTGATAAACGGGCTTTCAAGTCGCACGACTTGTCATACGACTAGTCATATGACTAATCATAAGGACATGTTACACGCTATGATTAGTCATATGACTATTCATATGACTAATCATAGCGCATGCGCCAGTTGTGGAAAACATCTTGGAAATGGTCATGGGACGTTTTCTGCCGATTTGATTGGCTTAAGCCCTATGATTAGTCATATGACAAGTCATAAGGGGTGATACACGGCATTACATGCAGAAAAGTCGTATGACAAGTCAGCTGGAATTAGAACATGTTCCAAGTCCAGCTGACTTGTCATACGACTTTTTTAAAGTCATATGACTTGTAATAAGGGGGTGATACACGGGCTGATTCGAGACATATGACTAGTCGTATGACAAGTCGTGCGACTTGAAAGCCCTTTAACAGCAATGGGTAATCCATTCTTTCCTCTTGTCCCATGGAATTATATTGTGTGTGTATTTGCCAATAATCTTGCAATAACGAATGAAATCACAAACTATTTGAAAGAGAGTTATAATAGCTCCCTTTACAGCTTTTTCAAAATATGCCTTTGTGTAAGGAAGATATCAAATATTTCTTCATTTTTTTGGCCGCTACAGCCATGAATGAAATTCTTTATGATATTGCTGCACACTGACTGTCAAGGTTCAGCGAATGCTCTCAATTTGTATTTTATCATACAACGTAAGTAATTTTGGTGGTTGCTCACAGATATTGCTTGTATATATTTTTACTATAGATATTGAGATTTTGGCATGATGTTGTGAAACATTTATAGGTAAAGTTTTCATGCCCATTACGATCGCCAGAACTTGCACCTATATGTTGTATTTATTACTTGTACAATGAGGAACCTTTGGTACTTAATATTCAGTTGGGATCTATATCTACATCATGTACAGTAATGATATGTAATTCTTGCACTGAATGCACAGACAGACTAGGCATTATACACGACTCCATTCCCAATCGTCATCCAGTTACATGGGTATAGATATGTATGTGACATCACAGCTTAAGATGGCTTGTAAATACATTATTATGTGGGCAATCAGTTGACTGGTTGCTAGATGAGGACCAGGCAACTAGTGCAGGAATTGAATGTCACTACTGTATGACCTATTGCCCACACTCAAATCCTGCAGCAACTGACTGGTTATTTTATAGAGACAGGTTGCCTGGTTGCCAGATTTTCAAGGTAATTAAGTAGGCACATTCATGACCCACTCAGCTGCCTATCAAAATATTTAGCTGTGGCATCAGGGTGGGCAGTCATATCTATGCCCAGGCAACCGGGTGATGATCAAAGTCTGCCCATGCATTCCATGTAGGGATTATGTGTCAGCACTGTAGGACCAATCCAAATATTTATGGTAGTAAGTCTTGTCAGCATATTGGTTTTTGTAAATGATCATTAAGCCTGCATAAGTCGTTTTTAACTGTTTCTAAATCCATATATTGTTAAGGAACATAAATGTTGTTGTTTTCTTGCCAGTCACTATTATTTTGACATAGTGATTGCGTATCTGGTATCCATTGAACTCAATCTTGGTACCTTGAATTGTTGCTTACATTTTTAACATAGGGAAATTTTTCTCTTATTCCATTTTTGCTAGGGTGGAGTGCCTCAGAAATGTTTCACAAAGAAGGGCAATATTTCAAATATATAAGAACGAAGATTGCTTCTCAGGGTTGTTGAAAGCATTGAATTGAAGCAATGTAAAGAAATTCAGAAGTATGTTTTACAAAAGAAATCTTTAGCTGACGAAGAATTTATTCTCTTATTTAACTATGCTTTGCAAAGTCTCATTATGTATGTATGCTAAAGTCATTATGTATTCAGTGTTAGCGTAAGCCAATGCAAAGAAATAAGAATGCTAACACAACAATATACATTTGGCTATATGAATGAGTATATGTAGAGATATGTGTACATGTGTGTGTGTGTGTATATGTACAAATATGTATCACCCGCTCTTTCATGCTAAACAAAAATAACAAATAAATCTCCAAAAAATTCAACATAACTTGGGAGGTCAGAACGAGGCTGCTGCCCAAATGGTAATATTGAATTATGCCGTTCGATATTGAATCTAGAAAGTGTGAACAGCTCCAGGTCTGACACCTATTGACCAATCAGCATAGCGAATTACAGCAGAGCAGGTGATAAATTTATATATATAAATTTATATATATATGAATCATATGTGTGAATCATGTGTGAATATATATATATGCGTGCATGTATGTTTGATAGAATTTGTGTGTATGTGTGAGTCTACACACGTTAGCGTGTATATATTATATATAATTTTTATGTATATAAATATGTATATGTATATAAATATATATATATATATATATATGTATATATATATATATATTTATAAATATATATATATAAATATATATATATATACATATATAGATATGTATATATATATATATATATATATATATAAATATATATAAATATACATATATATAAATATACATATACATAATTATATATATATAAATATATATATATATATATATATATATAAATATATATATATATATATATATATATATATATATATATATATACAAATATATATATACAAATATATATACAAATATATATATATATAAATATAAATATATATAGATATATAAATATATATAGATATAGATAAATATAAAAATATATATATATAAATATTTATATATATATATATATATATATATATATATATATATATATATATATATATATATATATATATATATATATATAACTATAAATGTATATCTATATCTATCCTACCATTCTAGAGATTGAGATATTGCCTATATTTTTTAGATTTTTCTGTTGTTATGAGACACCCTGGCCACCATCTTGCTCTTGACCTGTTATAATATCTAGGCCAAGTTTCACAAAGCAGTCCTGGGACTGGGACGTGTTCTTAGTTAGATAGATAAAAACGTCACATGCATAAATATGTGTAGGACAAGCATCTGAAGTCCGAAATATCAACTTAACGCATGTTTCTAACTTATGAATGTTCTTGTTTTTTGCTTGGAAAATAGAACAATGGTCCATAGAAAATATACAACACACAGATATTTTCTCCTTATGGCTGTGTTTTGTTCACATTGTCCATGGAATAGTGTTGATATAAATATTTCATAATTTGATATTCTCATACTATACAATTTTGAGTTGAAAGCATATGAAGGTATTACAGATATATTTGGGAAGATGCTGAGAGCATATCACTACTAGTGAATTGTCCAGGCTGGAGTAGCTTTGTGGAACTCACCTCTCCTCACCACTTACACAAACACACATACATACACGCATATATATGTATGTATTTCTCCTAACTCTTAAAGTTTTCCAGTCTGAAAAATGAGGGAGTGGATATATCAGCATATTGTTTGTATACAGTCATATACATGCCCGTATGTGTCATTACTTGACAAACTTGCACAAGTCATGTATTTTGTATTGTATTGTTTGAGATTGAATAAATTAACTATTTTATTGTACTTGTGTGATTATCTTTCTTTTTCATGGCGTTCTTTTGTACAATGATTGATATCAGCATATTTCTACAAGTGGCAGATCATTGTTTGTATTCACAAAATATTTCAGAGAGTTGTTGGCTGGGTTCTATCATTGACCAATTAAGCATTCTCCGAAAACCAGAGTTTGATAGTTACTTTATGATCAACATTTCTCATTCAAATATTTTCTGAAAATTGCATTTGCCTATACAAAGTATATATTGTCATATATTTGTCATTGGACATATATTTGGAATTATTTAGGCATTTCAGAAGTACCTCCAAATGGGTGTAAGATATGGGGTTTAGAATTAATCTCTAAAAATATTTAGCTACCACCACAGAGAAATGAAAGTCAAATGCTGTTTTCAGTTTCCAGTCAAAATTTTATTTTCACTACTACAAGATAAATATCTGCTTACATTACTGGTGTATTTGAACCAGATCTAGTGGATTGCAAGAATGACTGATCGACTTCTCCATATTATAAAAAATATGTGAAATTTCAATTCAGGTCACAGAGGCTTTCAGAATAGAGATAAGCAGGACGAAATTCACATTGGCTTTTTGGCAATTTGTTTCATATTGCTCCATTGTGGAATACCCACAATAAATTTAGAACAACTTTCTACAAACTTATTTCCAACTAAAAAGTTCAGTGACAAACAAGAATGAGAAATCAATTCCTTTTTATGGAAATAAGTTTCACTTCATGCAACATGACTTTTTCAATTTATTTGTTGAAATTTATGCATACTTTTTATGAGAGAAACAAATCATTTTCTCTGTGCTGCAAATCCATTGGATTCTCTGATAAGCCAATCTATGGTCAGCATGAACCTGGTTAAATATGGACAATCCTATTGTTTAACGTGCAAACCATATAAGGCTGGTCGTGCAAAATGTCATTTGTCATGGTGAATCATTTGAGAGTACTATCAAACCACAAAATAATGATATCAATAAAATAAGTGTTCAGAAATAAGTACTACATGTACTAAATTTCTACATGAAGGTATAATTGTATATGCTGAAAAACTATAGTTATAATTACAAGAGTAGAAAAGTTAGTATATTTTATCACAGAATATACTTGTTTATAAGGTTTTGGGTCACCAAAAAGGAAGAGTTAACTTGACACATCTCAATTACAACCTTAAGTCACTGAGTAACCTGTAAACAAATTCATCTTACTCAAATATCTTAATATCTCTCAAATAAAAAAGACATTTGTATAAAAAACATACACGAGTTGAGGACACATTTATGTAGACCAGATCTTATTCACAGTTCCTTGACATGTAGGGTGTCAGGGTGGTAAGCTCCTAGGAATGTAGACCAGATCTTATTCACAGTTCCTTTACATGCAGGGTGGTCAGCTCCTAGGAATGTAGACCAGATCTTATTCACACAGTTCCTTGATATGTAGGGTGGTCAGCTCCTAGGAATGTAGACCAGATCTTATTCACAGTTCCTTTACATGCAGGGTGGTCAGCTCCTAGGAATGTAGACCAGATCTTATTCACACAGTTCCTTGATATGTAGTGTGGTCAGCTCCTAGGAATGTAGACCAGATCTTATTCACAGTTCCTTTACATGCAGGGTGGTCAGCTCCTAGGAATGTAGACCAGATCTTATTCACACAGTTCCTTGACATGTAGGGTGACAGTGTGGTCAGCTCCTAGGAATGTAGACCAGATCTTATTCACACAGTTCCTCTACATGTAGGGTGTCAGGGTGGTCAGCTCCTAGGAATGTAGACCAGATCTTATTCACACAGTTCCTTGACATGTAGGGTGACAGTGTGGTCAGCTCCTAGGAATGTAGACCAGATCTTATTCACACAGTTCCTCTACATGTAGGGTGACAGTGTGGTCAGCTCCTAGGAATGTAGACCAGATCTTATTCACACAATTCCTTGACATGTAGGGTGTCAGGGTGGTAAGCTCCTAGGAATGTAGACCAGATCTTATTCACACAGTTCCTTGACATGTAGGGTGTCAGCTCCTAGGAATGTAGACCAGATCTTATTCACACAATTCCTTGACATGTAGGGTGTCAGCTCCTAGGAATGTAGACCAGATCTTATTCACACAATTCCTTGACATGTAGGGTGTCAGCTCCTAGGAATGTAGACCAGATCTTATTCACACAATTCCTTGACATGTAGGGTGTCAGCTCCTAGGAATGTAGACCAGATCTTATTCACACAGTTCCTTGACATGTAGGGTGTCAGCTCCTAGGAATGTAGACCAGATCTTATTCACACAATTCCTTGACATGTAGGGTGTCAGCTCCTAGGAATGTAGACCAGATCTTATTCACACAGTTCCTTGACATGTAGGGTGTCAGCTCCTAGGAATGTAGACCAGATCTTATTCACACAATTCCTTGACATGTAGGGTGTCAGCTCCTAGGAATGTAGACCAGATCTTATTCACACAATTCCTTGACATGTAGGGTGTCAGCTCCTAGGAATGTAGACCCGATCTTATTCACACAGTTCCTTGACATGTAGGGTGTCAGCTCCTAGGAATGTAGACCAGATCTTATTCACACAATTCCTTGACATGTAGGGTGTCAGCTCCTAGGAATGTAGACCAGATCTTATTCACACAATTCCTTGACATGTAGGGTGTCAGCTCCTAGGAATGTAGACCAGATCTTATTCACACAATTCCTTGACATGTAGGGTGTCAGCTCCTAGGAATGTAGACCAGATCTTATTCACACAGTTCCTTGACATGTAGGGTGTCAGCTCCTAGGAATGTAGACCAGATCTTATTCACACAGTTCCTTGACATGTAGGGTGTCAGGGTGCTCAGCTCCTAGGAATGTAGACCAGATCTTATTCACACAGTTCCTTGACATGTAGGGTGTCAGGGTGCTCAGCTCCTAGGAATGTAGACCAGATCTTATAGACCTCCTGATACTGGTACTTGGCCTTGGAAAAATACTGTGTGGCAAGATAGAAGGCTCCAAGGTTATACCTGAAAAAAATGGCAATGGAAATACTGAACAAGAGATCAGTGCATTTTGTAAAGAATACATAATCATACTGAACATTATGAGTTCTAAATTAATGATACAATCCAGTGCTGGAATAATTAGAGTCATATAAAAGGCAGTACTTACTAAAAGATTTGTCTATCCTAGAAGTAGTTTACTTTTTTACAAAAATATTATAAAATGATGTATTTGCCACTTATTTCTATCAACATCATAAAAAAGTGATGGTAGTAGTACTGTAGTAGTATTTATAGTAGGAGCAGTAGTAGTGTTAGTAGTAGTAGCAGCAGCAGTATATTAGTAGTAGTAGTAGTAGTAGTAATAGTAGTGTTAGTAGTAGTAGTAGTAGCAGTAGTACTAGTAGTGTTAGTAGCAGTAGTAGTAATAGTAGTGCTAAGTAGCGGTAGTAGTAGTAGATAATAATAATTTTAATTATAATAAAAATGAAAATAGAATTATGATGATTAAAAGACAATATCTTAGCTAGAAAAGCCTGACTGATCTGCCTACCTGAGTATAGCTACATCCATGTGAGAGTGCCCGTAGGTGTCGAGCAGTATGATGAGTGCCGCCTCATACAGTTCCCCGGCCACCTGGTCGTTCCTGTCATCGTAGACGAGCGCGATGTCATTCAGTACGCCGGCACAGCGAGGGTGGGCGGAGCCTACATCGCCCCGTGTCAGGTTCAGGTCTTGGAGGAAGTAACCCAATGCTTCATCTAGACGTGCTTGCTTGTAACACAGCTGACCCAACTGAAACAGCATTTATAATATTTTAACAAATGCTAGACTTCTCAGTGTATATATAAACAGACTTCTCAGTGTATATATAAACAGACAGCGTTGCTTAGACTGTTTTATTTCCCTAGCCTAATTTCCTGAATTCATCAATTTCAACTATTTCCCCTTTTTCAATTTCCTGTTGTGAAAATGTCAATATTAACTTTTATTTAAAATATTGGTCCTCTATCAAATGTTGCCTTTAACCAGTGGCTCTCATTCTTAGCAGCTTTGAACCACAATGAACTGTTAACTGCCTAGTCCAACACCTATTCACATATGATGCAAATTCATTCATTGGCAGAATCAAACAAGAGAGACGTCAACTGTGTCTATATGTGGTCATTTTTATAGGCTGGTCGTTTCAACATGTTTGTTTGTTTTTAGTTCTTTTTGTTTTTTTGGTTTTTTTGACTTGTCATATTTTGGTGTTTTACATTTTTTCAAAACTATTTCAAAAATTTTCCACGTCAGATTTTTGGTGTTCATTTTTATGATACATTAATGATTCATCCACTGGCAGAACCTTAACATTTACATCCCTCTAAACACACACACACACACACACACACATGCCCTTTGAGATAATATCATGATGAAAAACTTTTCTGAACTTAATCCACCTACCTTGTTGATGATGGCTGCCACGTAATGGTGTCGGGATCCGAGTACGTCAGTTGCCAGCTCGCGACACCTGACCAGCAGCTTCTGGGACTCCTTCATGTTCTCCTTCAGGTAATACACAGTGGCCAGGCCCAGCAAGCCTTCACATAACTAGAGAAAATAACAAGCGGGGCGTCAGTACCCATGCCAGATACCATACCAAATACTGGTATTGAATGGATAATACACAGTGGCCAGGCCCAGCAAGCCTTCACATAACTAGAGAAAATAACAAGCGGGGCGTCAGTACCCATACTAGATACCATACCAAATACTGGTATTGAATGGATAATACACAGTGGCCAGGCCAAGCAAGCCTTCGCATAACTAGAGAAAATAACAAGCGGGGCGTCAGTACCCATGCCAGATACCATACCAAATACTGGTATTGAATGGATAATACACAGTGGCCAGGCCCAGCAAGCCTTCACATAACTAGAGAAAATAACAAGCGGGGCGTCAGTACCCATACTAGATACCATACCAAATACTGGTATTGAATGGATAATACACAGTGGCCAGGCCAAGCAAGCCTTCGCATAACTAGAGAAAATAACAAGCGGGGCGTCAGTACCCATGCCAGATACCATACCAAATACTGGTATTGAATGGATAATACACAGTGGCCAGGCCAAGCAGGCCTTCACATAACTAGAGAAAATAACAAGCGGGGCGTCAGTTCCCATACTAGATACCATACCAAATACTGGTATTGAATGGATAATACACAGTGGCCAGGCCCAGCAAGCTATTCACATAACTAGAGAAAATAACAAGCGGGGCGTCAGTACCCGTATGCTAGATACCATACCAAATACTGGTATTGAATGGATAATACACAGTGGCCAGGCCCAGCAGGCCTTCACATAACTAGAGAAAATAACAAGCGGGGCGTCAGTACCCATACTAGATACCATACCAAATACTGGTATTGAATGGATAATACACAGTGGCCAGGCCCAGCAAGCCTTCACATAACTAGAGAAAATAACAAGCGGGGCGTCAGTACCCATACTAGATACCATACCAAATACTGGTATTGAATGGATAATACACAGTGGCCAGGCCCACCAAGCCTTCACATAACTAGAGAAAATAACAAGCTGGGCGTCAGTACCCATACTAGATACCATACCAAATACTGGTATTGAATGGATAATACACAGTGGCCAGGCCCAGCAAGCCTTCACATAACTAGAGAAAATAACAAGCGGGGCGTCAGTACCCATACTAGATACCCTACCAAATACTGGTATTGAATGGATAATACACAGTGGCCAGGCCCACCAAGCCTTCACATAACTAGAGAAAATAACAAGCGGGGCGTCAGTACCCATGCTAGATACCATACCAAATACTGGTATTGAATGGATAATACACAGTGGCCAGGCCCACCAAGCCTTCACATAACTAGAGAAAATAACAAGCGGGGCGTCAGTACCCATACTAGATACCCTACCAAATACTGGTATTGAATGGATAATACACAGTGGCCAGGCCCACCAAGCCTTCACATAACTAGAGAAAATAACAAGCGGGGCGTCAGTACCCATGCTAGATACCATACCAAATACTGGTATTGAATGGATAATACACAGTGGCCAGGCCCAGCAGGCCTTCACATAACTAGAGAAAATAACAAGCGGGGCGTCAGTACCCATGCTGGATACCATACCAAATACTGGTATTGAATGGATAATACACAGTGGCCAGGCCCAGCAAGCCACAGAGAAACTAGAGAAAATAACAAGCGGGGCGTCAGTACCCATACTAGATACAATACCAAATACTGGTATTGAATGGATAATACACAGTGGCCAGGCCAAGCAAGCCTTCACATAACTAGAGAAAATAACAAGCGGGGCGTCAGTACCCATGCTGGATACCATACCAGATACTGGTATTGAATGGATAATACACAGTGGCCAGGCCAAGCAAGCCTTCACATAACTAGAGAAAATAACAAGCGGGCCGTCAGTACCCATACTAGATACCATACCAGATACTGGTATTGAATGGATAATACACAGTGGCCAGGCCAAGCAAGCCTTCACATAACTAGAGAAAATAACAAGCGGGCCGTCAGTACCCATACTAGATACCATACCAGATACTGGTATTGAATGGATAATACACAGTGGCCAGGCCCAGCAGGCCTTCACATAACTAGAGAAAATAACAAGCGGGGCGTCAGTACCCATGCTGGATACCATACCAAATACTGGTATTGAATGGATAGTACACAGTGGCCAGGCCCAGCAGGCCTTCACATAACTAGAGAAAACAACAAGCGGGGCGTCAGTACCCATACTAGATACCATACCAAATACTGGTATTGAATGGATAATACACAGTGGCCAGGTCCAGCAAGCCTTCACATAACTAGAGAAAATAACAAGCGGGGCGTCAGTACCCATACTAGATACCATACCAAATACTGGTATTGAATGGATAATACACAGTGGCCAGGCCCAGCAGGCCTTCGCATAACTAGAGAGAATAACAAGCGGGGAGTCAGTACCCATGCTGGATACCATACCAAATACTGGTATTGAATGGATAATACACAGTGGCCAGGCCCAACAAGCCTTCACATAACTAGAGAAAATAACAAGCGGGGCGTTAGTACCCATACTAGATACCATACCAAATACTGGTATTGAATGGATAATACACAGTGGCCAGGCCCAGCAAGCCTTCACATAACTAGAGAAAATAACAAGCGGGGCGTCAGTACCCATACTAGATACCATACCAAATACTGGTATTGAATGGATAATACACAGTGGCCAGGCCCAGCAAGCCTTCACATAACTAGAGAAAATAACAAGCGGGGCGTCAGTACCCATACTAGATACCAAACCAAATACTGGTATTGAATGGATAATACACAGTGGCCAGGCCTAGCAAGCCTTCACATAACTAGAGAAAATAACAATTAGCGGGGCGTCAGTACCCGTATGCTAGATACCATACCAAATACTGGTATTGAATGGATAATACACAGTGGCCAGGCCTAGCAAGCCTTCACATAACTAGAGAAAATAACAATTAGCAGGGCGTCAGTACCCGTATGCTAGATACCATACCAAATACTGGTATTGAATGGATAATACACAGTGGCCAGGCCCAGCAGGCCTTCACATAACTAGAGAAAATAACAAGCGGGGCGTCAGTACCCATACTAGATACCATACCAAATACTGGTATTGAATGGATAATACACAGTGGCCAGGCCCAGCAAGCCTTCACATAACTAGAGAAAATAACAAGCGGGGCGTCAGTACCCGTATGCTAGATACCATACCAAATACTGGTATTGAATGGATAATACACAGTGGCCAGGCCCAGCAAGCCTTCACACAACTAGAGGAAAATAACAAGCGGGGCGTCAGTACCCATACTAGATACCATACCAAATACTGGTATTGAATGGATAATACACAGTGGCCAGGCCCAGCAAGCCTTCACATAACTAGAGAAAATAACAAGCGGGGCGTCAGTACCCATACTGGATACCATACCAAATACTGGTATTGAATGGATAATACACAGTGGCCAGGCCCAGCAAGCCTTCACATAACTAGAGAAAATAACAAGCGGGGCGTCAGTACCCATACTAGATACCATACCAAATACTGGTATTGAATGGATAATACACAGTGGCCAGCCCCAGCAAGCCTTCACATAACTAGAGAAAATAACAAGCGGGGCGTCAGTACCCATGCTAGATACCATACCAAATACTGCTATTGAATGGATAATACACAGTGGATATACTAAGCAAACCTTCACATAACTAGAGAAAATAACAAGCGGGGCGTCAGTACCCGTATGCTAGATACCATACCAAATACTGGTATTGAATGGATAATACACAGTGGCCAGGTCCAGCAAGCCTTCACACAACTAGAGAAAATAACAAGCGGGGCGTCAGTAACCATACCAGATATACCATACCAAATACTGGTATTGAATGGATAATACACAGTGGCCAGCCCCAGCAAGCCTTCACATAACTAGAGAAAATAACAAGCGGGGCGTCAGTACCCATACTAGATACCATACCAAATACTGGTATTGAATGGATAATACACAGTGGCCAGGCCCAGCAGGCCTTCACATAACTAGAGAAAATAACAAGCGGGGCGTCAGTACCCATACTAGATACCATACCAGATACTGGTATTGAATGGATAATACACAGTGGCCAGGCCCAGCAAGCCTTCACATAACTAGAGAAAATAACAAGCGGGGCGTCAGCACCCATACTAGATACCATACCAAATACTGGTATTGAATGGATAATACACAGTGGCCAGGTCCAGCAAGCCTTCACATAACTAGAGAAAATAACAAGCGGGGCGTCAGTACCCATACTAGATACCATACCAAATACTGGTATTGAATGGATAATACACAGTGGCCAGGCCCAGCAAGCCTTCACATAACTAGAGAAAATAACAAGCGGGGCGTCAGTACCCGTATGCTAGATACCATACCAAATACTGGTATTGAATGGATAATACACAGTGGCCAGGCCCAGCAAGCCTTCGCATAACTAGAGAAAATAACAAGCGGGGCGTCAGTACCCATACTAGATACCATACCAAATACTGGTATTGAATGGATAATACACAGTGGCCAGGCCCAACAAGCTTTCACATAACTAGAGGAAATAACAAGCGGGGCGTCAGTACCCATACTAGATACCATACCAAATACTGGTATTGAATGGATAATACACAGTGGCCAGGCCCAACAAGCCTTCACATAACTAGAGAAAATAACAAGCGGGGCGTCAGTACCCATACTAGATACCATACCAAATACTGGTATTGAATGGATAATACACAGTGGCCAGGCCCAGCAAGCCTTCACATAACTAGAGAAAATAACAAGCGGGGCGTCAGTACCCGTACTAGATACCATACCAAATACTGGTATTGAATGGATAATACACAGTGGCCAGGCCCAGCAAGCCTTCACATAACTAGAGAAAATAACAAGCGGGGCGTCAGTACCCATTATACTAGATACCATACCAAATACTGGTATTGAATGGATAATACACAGTGGCCAGGCCCAGCAAGCCTTCACATAACTAGAGGAAATAACAAGCGGGGCGTCAGTACCCATACTAGATACCATACCAAATACTGGTATTGAATGGATAATACACAGTGGCCAGGCCCAGCAAGCCTTCACATAACTAGAGAAAATAACAAGCGGGGCGTCAGTACCCATACTAGATACCATACCAAATACTGGTATTGAATGGATAATACACAGTGGCCAGGCCCAGCAAGCCTTCACATAACTAGAGAAAATAACAAGCGGGGCGTCAGTACCCATACTAGATACCATACCAAATACTGGTATTGAATGGATAATACACAGTGGCCAGGCCCAGCAAGCCTTCACATAACTAGAGGAAATAACAAGCGGGGCGTCAGTACCCATTATACTAGATACCATACCAAATACTGGTATTGAATGGATAATACACAGTGGCCAGGCCCAGCAAGCCTTCACATAACTAGAGGAAATAACAAGCGGGGCGTCAGTACCCATACTAGATACCATACCAAATACTGGTATTGAATGGATAATACACAGTGGCCAGGCCCAGCAAGCCTTCACATAACTAGAGAAAATAACAAGCGGGGCGTCAGTACCCATGCCAGATACCCTACCAAATACTGGTATTGAATGGATAATACACAGTGGCCAGCCCCAGCAAGCCTTCACATAACTAGAGAAAATAACAAGCGGGGCGTCAGTACCCATACTAGATACCATACCAAATACTGGTATTGAATGGATAATACACAGTGGCCAGGCCCAGCAAGCCTTCACATAACTAGAGGAAATAACAAGCGGGGCGTCAGTACCCATACTAGATACCATACCAAATACTGGTATTGAATGGATAATACACAGTGGCCAGGCCCAGCAAGCCTTCACATAACTAGAGGAAATAACAAGCGGGGCGTCAGTACCCATTATACTAGATACCATACCAAATACTGGTATTGAATGGATAATACACAGTGGCCAGGCCCAGCAAGCCTTCACATAACTAGAGAAAATAACAAGCTGGGCATCAGTACCCATACTAGATACCATACCAAATACTGGTATTGAATGGATAATACACAGTGGCCAGGCCCAGCAAGCCTTCACATAACTAGAGAAAATAACAAGCGGGGCGTCAGTACCCATACTAGATACCATACCAAATACTGGTATTGAATGGATAATACACAGTGGCCAGGCCCAGCAAGCCTTCACATAACTAGAGAAAATAACAAGCGGGGCGTCAGTACCCATACTAGATACCATACCAAATACTGGTATTGAATGGATAATACACAGTGGCCAGGCCCAGCAAGCCTTCACATAACTAGAGGAAATAACAAGCGGGGCGTCAGTACCCATTATACTAGATACCATACCAAATACTGGTATTGAATGGATAATACACAGTGGCCAGGCCCAGCAAGCCTTCACATAACTAGAGGAAATAACAAGCGGGGCGTCAGTACCCATACTAGATACCATACCAAATACTGGTATTGAATGGATAATACACAGTGGCCAGGCCCAGCAAGCCTTCACATAACTAGAGGAAATAACAAGCGGGGCGTCAGTACCCATACTAGATACCATACCAAATACTGGTATTGAATGGATAATACACAGTGGCCAGGCCCAACAAGCCTTCACATAACTAGAGAAAATAACAAGCTGGGCGTCAGTACCCATACTAGATACCATACCAAATACTGGTATTGAATGGATAATACACAGTGGCCAGGCCCAGCAGGCCTTCACATAACTAGAGAAAATAACAAGCGGGGCGTCAGTACCCATACTAGATACCATACCAAATACTGGTATTGAATGGATAATACACAGTGGCCAGGCCCAGCAAGCCTTCACATAACTAGAGAAAATAACAAGCGGGGCGTCAGTACCCATACTAGATACCATACCAAATACTGGTATTGAATGGATAATACACAGTGGCCAGGCCCAGCAAGCCTTCACATAACTAGAGGAAATAACAAGCGGGGCGTCAGTACCCATACTAGATACCATACCAAATACTGGTATTGAATGGATAATACACAGTGGCCAGGCCCAACAAGCCTTCACATAACTAGAGAAAATAACAAGCTGGGCGTCAGTACCCATACTAGATACCATACCAAATACTGGTATTGAATGGATAATACACAGTGGCCAGGCCCAGCAGGCCTTCACATAACTAGAGAAAATAACAAGCTGGGCGTCAGTACCCATACTAGATACCATACCAAATACTGGTATTGAATGGATAATACACAGTGGCCAGGCCCAGCAAGCCTTCACATAACTAGAGAAAATAACAAGCGGGGCGTCAGTACCCATACTAGATACCATACCAAATACTGGTATTGAATGGATAATACACAGTGGCCAGGCCCAGCAAGCCTTCACATAACTAGAGGAAATAACAAGCGGGGCGTCAGTACCCATTATACTAGATACCATACCAAATACTGGTATTGAATGGATAATACACAGTGGCCAGGCCCAGCAAGCCTTCACATAACTAGAGAAAATAACAAGCTGGGCATCAGTACCCATACTAGATACCATACCAAATACTGGTATTGAATGGATAATACACAGTGGCCAGGCCCAGCAAGCCTTCACATAACTAGAGAAAATAACAAGCGGGGCGTCAGTACCCATACTAGATACCATACCAAATACTGGTATTGAATGGATAATACACAGTGGCCAGGCCCAACAAGCCTTCACATAACTAGAGAAAATAACAAGCGGGGCGTCAGTACCCGTATGCTAGATACCATACCAAATACTGGTATTGAATGGATAATACACAGTGGCCAGCCCCAGCAAGCCTTCACATAACTAGAGAAAATAACAAGCAGGGCGTCAGTACCCATACTAGATACCATACCAAATACTGGTGTTGAATGGATAATACACAGTGGCCAGGCCCAACAAGCCTTCACATAACTAGAGAACATAACAAGCGGGGCGTCAGTACCCATAATAGATACCATACCAAATACTGGTATTGAATGGATAATACACAGTGGCCAGGCCCAACAAGCCTTCACATAACTAGAGAAAATAACAAGCGGGGCGTCAGTACCCGTATGCTAGATACCATACCAAATACTGGTATTGAATGGATAATACACAGTGGCCAGGCCCAGCAAACCTTCACATAACTAGAGAAAATAACAAGCGGGGCGTCAGTACCCATGCTAGATACCATACCAAATACTGGTGTTGAATGGATAATACACAGTGGCCAGGCCCAGCAAACCTTCACATAACTAGAGAAAATAACAAGCGGGGCGTCAGTACCCATACTAGATACCATACCAAATACTGGTGTTGAATGGATAATACACAGTGGCCAGGCCCAGCAAACCTTCACATAACTAGAGAAAATAACAAGCGGGGCGTCAGTACCCATAATAGATACCATACCAAATACTGGTGTTGAATGGATAATACACAGTGGCCAGGCCCAGCAAACCTTCACATAACTAGAGAAAATAACAAGAGGGGCGTCAGTACCCATACTAGATACCATACCAAATACTGGTATTGAATGGATAATACACAGTGGCCAGGCCCAGCAAGCCTTCACATAACTAGAGAAAATAACAAGCGGGGCGTCAGTACCCATACTAGATACCATACCAAATACTGGTATTGAATGGATAATACACAGTGGCCAGCCCCAGCAGGCCTTCACATAACTAGAGAAAATAACAAGCGGGGCGTCAGTACCCATACTAGATACCATACCAAATACTGGTATTGAATGAATAATACACAGTGGCCAGGCCCAGCAAGCCTTCACATAACTAGAGAAAATAACAAGCGGGCGTCAGTACCCATACTAGATACCATACCAAATACTGGTATTGAATGGATAATACACAGTGGCCAGGCCCAGCAGGCCTTCACATAACTAGAGAAAATAACAAGAGGGGCGTCAGTACCCATACTAGATACCATACCAAATACTGGTATTGAATGGATAATACACAGTGAACCAGAGCAAGCCTTCACATAACTAGAGAAAATAACAAGCGGGGCGTCAGTACCCATACTAGATACCATACCAAATACTGGTATTGAATGGATAATACACAGTGGCCAGGCCCAGCAAGCCTTCACATAACTAGAGAAAATAACAAGCAGGGCGTCAGTACCCATACTAGATACCATACCAAATACTGGTATTGAATGGATAATACACAGTGGCCAGGCCCAACAAGCCTTCACATAACTAGAGAAAATAACAAGCGGGGCGTCAGTACCCATACTAGATACCATACCAAATACTGGTATTGAATGGATAATACACAGTGAACCAGAGCAAGCCTTCACATAACTAGAGAAAATAACAAGCGGGGCGTCAGTACCCATACTAGATACTATACCAAATACTGGTATTGAATGGATAATACACAGTGGCCAGGCCCAACAAGCCTTCACATAACTAGAGAAAATAACAAGCGGGGCGTCAGTACCCATACTAGATACCATACCAAATACTGGTATTGAATGGATAATACACAGTGAACCAGAGCAAGCCTTCACATAACTAGAGAAAATAACAAGCGGGGCGTCAGTACCCATACTAGATACTATACCAAATACTGGTATTGAATGGATAATACACAGTGGCCACTGGCCCAGCGCCTTCACATAACTAGAGAAAATAACAAGCGGGGCGTCAGTACCCATACTAGATACCATACCAAATACTGGTATTGAATGGATAATACACAGTGGCCAGGCCCAGCAAGCCTTCACATAACTAGAGGAAATAACAAGCGGGGCATCAGTACCCATACTAGATACCATACCAAATACTGGTATTGAATGGATAATACACAGTGGCCAGGCCCAGCAAGCCTTCACATAACTAGAGAAAATAACAAGCGGGGCGTCAGTACCCATACTAGATACCATACCAAATACTGGTATTGAATGGATAATACACAGTGGCCAGGCCCAGCAAGCCTTCACATAACTAGAGGAAATAACAAGCGGGGCATCAGTACCCATACTAGATACCATACCAAATACTGGTATTGAATGGATAATACACAGTGGCCAGGCCCAGCAAGCCTTCACATAACTAGAGAAAATAACAAGCGGGGCGTCAGTACCCATACTAGATACCATACCAAATACTGGTATTGAATGGATAATACACAGTGGCCAGGCCCAGCAAACCTTCACATGACTAGAGAAAATAACAAGCGGGGCGTCAGTACCCATACTAGATACCATACCAAATACTGGTATTGAATGGATAATACACAGTGGCCAGGCCCAGCAGGCCTTCACATAACTAGAGAAAATAACAAGCGGGCGTCAGTACCCATACTAGATACCATACCAAATACTGGTATTGAATGGATAATACACAGTGGCCAGGCCCAGCAAGCCTTCACATAACTAGAGGAAATAACAAGCGGGGCGTCAGTACCCATGCTAGATACAATACCAAATACTGGTATTGAATGGATAATACACAGTGGCCAGGCCCAGCAAGCCTTCACATAACTAGAGAAAATAACAAGCGGGGCGTCAGTACCCATACTAGATACCATACCAAATACTGGTATTGAATGGATAATACACAGTGGCCAGGCCCAGCAAGCCTTCACATAACTAGAGAAAATAACAAGCGGGGCGTCAGTACCCATACTAGATACCATACCAAATACTGGTATTGAATGGATAATACACAGTGGCCAGGCCCAGCAAACCTTCACATGACTAGAGAAAATAACAAGCGGGGCGTCAGTACCCATACTAGATACCATACCAAATACTGGTATTGAATGGATAATACACAGTGGCCACTGGCCCAGCAAGCCTTCACATAACTAGAGAAAATAACAAGCGGGGCGTCAGTACCCATACTAGATACTATACCAAATACTGGTATTGAATGGATAATACACAGTGGCCAGGCCCAGCAAACCTTCACATGACTAGAGAAAATAACAAGCGGGGCGTCAGTACCCATACTAGATACCATACCAAATACTGTAAAACCCTTTATAACCACGCCCCTTTTTATTCACGCAACTGCCGTCTGAATCTGATCGCGGCCATTTAATTACACGCATCAACTGTATCACCGCTAGATGGGTCATTGTTATGCTATTCTGAACGTATATCAGCGCCAGTAATGTACGCGTTATCGTCACCTAGCGCGAAATGCGTGAAATTAAAAGGAGCGCGATAATAATGGGTTTTACAGTACTGGTATTGAATGGATAATACACAGTGGCCAGGCCCAGCAAGCCTTCACATAACTAGAGGAAATAACAAGCGGGGCGTCAGTACCCATGCTAGATACCATACCAAATACTGGTATTGAATGGATAATACACAGTGGCCAGGCCCAACAAGCCTTCACATAACTAGAGAAAATAACAAGCGGGGCGTCAGTACCCATGCTAGATACCATACCAAATACTGGTATTGAATGGATAATATACAGTGGCCAGGCCCAGCAAGCCTTCACATAACTAGAGAAAATAACAAGCGGGGCGTCAGTACCCATACTAGATACCATACCAAATACTGGTATTGAATGGATAATACACAGTGGCCAGGCCAAGCAAGCCTTCGCATAACTAGAGAAAATAACAAGCGGGGCGTCAGTACCCATACTAGATACCATACCAAATACTGGTATTGAATGGATAATACACAGTGGCCAGGCCCAGCAAGCCTTCACATAACTAGAGAAAATAACAAGCGGGGCGTCAGTACCCATGCTAGATACCATACCAAATACTGGTATTGAATGTATAATACACAGTGGCCACTGGCCCAGCGCCTTCACATAACTAGAGAAAATAACAAGCGGGGCGTCAGTACCCATACTAGATACCATACCAAATACTGGTATTGAATGGATAATACACAGTGGCCAGGCCCAGCAAGCCTTCACATAACTAGAGGAAATAACAAGCGGGGCGTCAGTACCCGTGCTAGATACCATACCAAATACTGGTATTGAATGTATAATACACAGTGGCCACTGGCCCAGCGCCTTCACATAACTAGAGAAAATAACAAGCGGGGCGTCAGTACCCATGCTAGATACCATACCAAATACTGGTATTGAATGGATAATACACAGTGGCCAGGCCCAACAAGCCTTCACATAACTAGAGAAAATAACAAGCGGGGCGTCAGTACCCATACTAGATACCATACCAAATACTGGTATTGAATGGATAATACACAGTGGCCAGGCCCAGCAAGCCTTCACATAACTAGAGAAAATAACAAGCGGGGCGTCAGCACCCATACTAGATACCATACCAAATACTGGTATTGAATGGATAATACACAGTGGCCAGGCCCAGCAAGCCTTCACATAACTAGAGAAAATAACAAGCGGGGCGTCAGTACCCATGCTAGATACCATACCAAATACTGGTATTGAATGTATAATACACAGTGGCCACTGGCCCAGCGCCTTCACATAACTAGAGAAAATAACAAGCGGGGCGTCAGTACCCATACTAGATACCATACCAAATACTGGTATTGAATGGATAATACACAGTGGCCAGGCCCAGCAAGCCTTCACATAACTAGAGAAAATAACAAGCGGGGCGTCAGTACCCATGCTAGATACCATACCAAATACTGGTATTGAATGGATAATACACAGTGGCCAGGACCAGCAAGCCTTCACATAACTAGAGAAAATAACAAGCGGGGCGTCAGTACCCATGCTAGATACAATACCAAATACTGGTATTGAATGGATAATACACAGTGGCCAGGCCCAGCAAGCCTTCACATAACTAGAGAAAATAACAAGCGGGGCGTCAGTACCCATACTAGATACCATACCAAATACTGGTATTGAATGGATAATACACAGTGGCCAGGCCCAGCAAGCCTTCACATAACTAGAGAAAATAACAAGCGGGGCGTCAGTACCCATGCTAGATACCATACCAAATACTGGTATTGAATGGATAATACACAGTGGCCAGGCCCAGCAGGCCTTCACATAACTAGAGAAAATAACAAGCGGGGCGTCAGTACCCATGCTAGATACCATACCAAATACTGGTATTGAATGCAGGCGCGGATTCACACCGGTTTACATCGATGCACGTGCATCGGTCATTCCCTTAGGTGCATCTTTTGGTTTCAAAGTGCATCAGCCAGATTTCGAAGTTCACCAACTAATATTTGTGGTATATTTCATAAGAACTTGAGCTATCCAAAAGTACCTGTTTGATTTATGAAATATAGTATAAAGCCCCCTGAAACTGAAAACGGATGATCTATATAATATTGTGATATAGGTGCATAGGTCAATTTTGGAGGCTGGATCCGCCTCTGGAATGGATAATACACAGTGGCCATACTAAGCAAACCTTCACACAACTAGAGGAAAATAGTAATACGATACCAAATACTGGTATTGAATGGGAAAAGTTATTGCATTATTTAAGATCTGTTACATCAGTTTTGCTTAACAGTATAAAGGTGAATTAACTGCTACCTGGACATCTCCAAACAAAGTATGTCACTATTTCATAGCAAAATTTCTTAAGCTGACAGTTCTAGATTTAAGGAAATAACAGTCTGTGGGAGGCAGCCAGTTTCATTTAAAAATATTTTTTAAGAAATGTATCATTAAGGAGATATTTATACCGTTTTGTAACATGGAAATATCATCATACCAATCCCTATTAGGCCTAGAAAAAAATAGGGTAGGTAGGTCTGTAAAAAGTTTTTTTTTGCATTATTTTTTTGGTCAAAAATGTGTGTTTCATGCATGTTTTACATTGATTGGGAGTTGGGGGGTGGAAAAAACTTTAGGATAGGGATTTTTTAAAATAAAAACTTGTAAGGGTAGGGTTACAGGAAACAAACAACTTTTTTAAGGCCTTAACAAGATATTCGTAAATAAGTGAATAATCATAACTGGTAAATTTTTACAGTTGCCAAGCCATTTTGGATTTGGAATTTGGAATTTTGATTACAGCCAATTTTCCTGCCATATTTAGTCTAAATTGTGATGAGCCATATACATAGTGGAGGAGAAAAGCAAAGTACCCCAAAAACCTTTAAAACTTTCTCACATGCTGGATTTGAACCGAGCCAGTGTATATATAGAGTAAAGCTCATATATGGCACACTAACTTGCACTTTTTATCACACAAGTAAAACAATAGAAGTGTGCTAATTTTTTAGGTGCGAAAATCATTTGATGTGATGTAGGTTACCTTTAGTTTGTGCTGTGGGCTGTGTATTCTGTTCTGTCTCTCTATGGCGTCCAGGTACCACCTCTCTGCCTCACCCAGCTCATTCTGCTTCTCACTCACCATGCCCAGGTTATGCAGCACCTGAGGCAGAGACATGGACACAAATATACTCTCCAAGTCGGTTATACGGCATCAGTATAAGCTTATAAGATTGATGAGAAATGAAAACTACACAACTACGGCTGTACACCGGTACCCGGTACCAGTACCGTACCGAATACCGCTTCGCAAAATACCGGTGAATACTCGTTTCAGATTTTAACGGTATGCTTATCGGTATTTTGCAAAACAACACAACACAAGCAGGCACTTAGTTTAGTGCTTGACATACATAGATAGCATATCAATCTCTGTTGGGTATGTTGATAGTATCATGTGAGGAGTTGTACATGTACTTACAGTGCGGAACTTGTTTGCTTCGAAGGTGCGCTATATATAGCGAGGTGAGTGCCGTGTCGCTGCTGCCATGTGCGTGTTCATTGTGATTGTTATCGCCACCGCGTAGTGGCGCTGCATATCGCTACTACAGCGCCACTACACGGTGGCGCTAGCAATCACAATGAGCACTGTGCATATGGCAGCAGCGACACGGCACTCGCCTTGCTATATAGCGTGCCTTCGAAGTAAACAAGTTCGGCCGGCACCTGTTGACCTGTAAGTACAACTGAACATGTGATGTTATCAGCATGCTTGGCAGATATTGATATGTTGTCTATGTATGTCGGGAACTAGGCTAAGTGTGTACTTAGCATAGTTCAAGACTTCTATAGATACCGATATCAGTACCGTTAAAATACCGTATCGTTTCGTTGGTACCGGTTATGGTACCGTACCGCTGCACCCTTAGCGGTATGCAGCCCAATACACAACCAATATGTGTCAAGTTTTATTATAATTATTATCATTATTATCATTATTATTATTATTATTATTATTATTATTATTATTATTATTATTATTATTATTATTATGATTATCATTATTAATATTATTATTATAATTATTATTATTATCATTAATATCATTCTTATTATTATTATTGTTATCATCATCATTATCATCATCCTTATTATTATTATAACCATTATTATTGCTATCAATGTAAGTGTTTTTATTGTTGTTTTTACTATCAATATCATAAAATCGTTATCATCATCATCATTATTATCACCATCATGCTTATAATAATGATGCTTATCATTCTTCATAAGAATATTCTGAAAAATTCATAAATAAAGAAGTTGCATTAAGCTAGAGATTTACAACTTCTTGTCCTATGCATAATGCATAAACCATGCTTAGGAAATAACCTGTTTTCTTGTGCTAGTAGCTATGTTAAGGTGGGTCCAGCACTTAGGACATTTCCGACATTATCTAGCATTTTCTTCATTTACAGCTTGTAGGTGATTGTAACACCCAGTAAACTATATATTTTCTGAAAGAAGACCTTTTATGCTACCTCTTGATGCTACTTTGATTTAGCTTTTCTTAAATGTCAGAGTTTTATTATAAAAAATGTAATATGTTATTTTTTCAATTAAATCACTTTCCGCCCACAGCAGCAGGTCAGAACGCCAACTTAACTTGGATGGATTATAAGTTCATTTATGAACCTAGAAAAGGGTGTCTTGGATTTTCAATAGGACGCCCACTTCGCGAGATATGAGGGAAATTAACTCATTTCTCTGGAAAGACCACCCCCACCTGGCTTTGACATTTAATATCTGCCACAATAATGCAAATAAAATAAATCCGAGACACCCTTTTCTAGGTACATGTATGAACTTGTAATCCATCCAAGTTAAATTGGCGTTCTGTCCTGCTGCTGCTGGCTGAAAGTGATTTAATTGGAAAATTAACATTTAACATTTTTCTCAATAAAACTCGATGTAGCTAGAAAGCTCTTCTTTTAGAAAATATATAGTTTACTGGGTGTTACAATCCCCTACAAGCTATAAATGACAAAAATGCTAGCTAATGTCCTAAGTGCTGGACCCAACTTAGATTTTCATTGAATATTGAAGACACACGTACATCTATGATATGTGTACTTACATCTATGACTGTGGGATGGTTGCAGCGTATCTTGCGTGAGTGTGTCCTGAAGTTGTAGAGGATGGTGCTGTGTTTGTCCCTGTAGATGTTCTCCACCTGCTGCAGCAGTCGGAGGAAGGTTGTCTTGGCGATGTCGAAGAGCCCGAGGCCGAGGTAGAACTCGCCGAGCGTCCGGGCGAGCCCGCTCATCTCCTCCAGGCTGTACGCCCCTGATTCCTGCGCGGCGATCAGCTTCCCAACGTAAACCTCCGTCTCGCTGAAGTCGCCCAGCTAACGAGAGAGAAAATATTATGACTTGAACCGATTGCCTTAATGCATTAATTATTTCATATGGTTTGCAGTAAATATTTACCGTTTCATCCCAGGAATTTTCCATAATTGAAGGATCGGGAGGCTTATATAAGATAAGTATCAGATACTAATATAACAACTCAAAAATAAATCAAATATTCACAAAATATTTGAAATGGAATTATTAGTTTTTTCTTCCTAAAATTCTGCAGTATGCTTCCTTTAGAAATAATTTACCAAAACTGCTTGGCTGTTAGGCACTACATCAAGGTTAGATGATAAAAATCTATGTGGCAAAACATTGTGTATCAGTTGCATAACATACCATACAATATTGTGACATCTCATAGGTAGGCGTAATGATGACAACTGTAATAACTTTGCAATATGATATTTCTTGTAATATTTTAGTACACTCTGTATTATACAGAGACAATATCATTGTAACAAAAATATATTTAAGATTGTCATATCTTTATAAAAACTTTGAACTACTAATAAAAAAAGTTATGATACCTGACAAGCAGGACATTGATAAACAAAAATATTGCAAGTGTTTTCTCTGTTTAACCCATGATGCCTGAGAAACTCCTGGACATGTGTCCTATTGACCTATGAAACAATAGGAAATAACCTTGTATTGATATTTGTAAATTCCTGAAATACTTAAAGATGAGTTGTGGATTGGACTGTTGGCACAGCATATTCCTTCATATACCTTCAGAAATATTTTTTTCAAAGATATTATCCAAATAGAGATGGCTATTATGGGGGCTAGAGGTTTGAATGGGACAAGGTAAGATTGCTTTGTTCTCACAGTCTTCCAGGCGCTGATGTAGAGATGGCTATTTTGGGGGCTAGAGGTTTGAATGGGACAAGGTAAGATTGCTTTGTTCTTACAGTCTTCCAGGCGCTGATGAGGCTGAACCTGGTCTCCTCCGTGGCCGCCATGCGACTGAACATGTCCAGCTGGGAGATGGTCTCCCTCAGCTTCTCTAGCTGCTTCGCCCGAACCAGCAACAGCGGCAGCTCATCAACCTGTAGTATAGGTAAACATACATAACTCCATAAGTACATCATACAATAGCCATAATGATTAAAATATGATGATAATTAGATGATGACTAGAAGAAAAATAAATAAAAATAAACATAATTTGATGAGTAATGATCAAAGTTGTCAGAGCATGTGTGCATTCAAAAGGGAAAAATAATGCAAATTCCTAAAGTCTCTCTAAATAAAATAGTAATAAATGTTAACCCGTTAACACTCAGATCGGCCAAAATAAACCTCACGATTTTGGAAATATTTCTTTTATTTGCAAAAGCATTTTTTGAAAATATTTGAAAAAAGAAATGTTTATCAGAAGCCACACAACAATTCTCAATCAAATATTTTGCAAACTTTCACTTAATTCCCAAATTATTTTCCAAAGTATAAGAGTAGCAGATGATACATTCTAGAGGAACTCAGAGTGTGAAGGGGTTGACCAAATGATTGATTCTCAGAGCACATGTGTCCTGCATAGGCTAACAGTTAACTTTCTACCACTATGGGGCTGAAATACCCATTGAAGAAATTCGATTCCCAATGGCCGTTCCCAATGGGCATTTGGAATGATTTTATTACCATATTTGGTAAAGATTGCCATATATGGAACAATGCACTACGTTTGTAGCTTAGCAACGTGACCTAGAAATGCCAGGCACGTGCTCAGGCATGCTCATTATATGTGAAGCTTCCCCGATTATTTACTGTTTATTTACCTATGGGACGTGGCAGAAATAGGTTCTTGAACTTGTTTGCTAGAGTATGATATTTCTTACACTCGGGGATAGAATTTTCATCTTGGAATTCGCCAGAGGCTCGTTCCAAGATGAAAATGCTGTCCCCTCGTATCATTCTCTAGCACACGCATCCAAGAACCTCTATGAGCAACTTACCACGCGGTCATCGATTGTTTTTTCTGAGAAGTAGTCGGCCAGTCTCGCGTAGCCCTTGAGCTTGTCGTCCGCTGTGCTCAGGTAGCGCGACTCCACGGCCTGCCTCAGGTGGTCGTGGAAGAAGTTGAGAATTCCGTTGCGATTCACCATGTTCTCCACCAGAGAGAGGTAGAAAGGAGACCAGATCGCACTCGGCACCTGAAAGATGAAAAAGACAGAGTCATCAGCACTATGGATTCAGTATGTTTCAGACCTGATCATCCAAAAACAACTCAATACTTCATTCTAGAGCACCACTTTTCTAACCCATTAGTGTTCACAGCGGCCAAAACCAGCCTGATAATTTTGATGAAATCTTTTGAGCAAAAGCATAGTTGGGAAATATTTGAGGAAAAAAAGTGTAAAAGTACACTACAAACAATTCCCCTTCAAATATTTTGTAAAACCATTTTCAATTCCAGAATTATTGTCAAAGGTATCATAAGTGCTGAAGGCAATTCCTCAAGGAACATTAATCCATTAACACTTAAGATTTCCTCCAAAAATTGACGTCTGCATCTATGATACTTTTGCCAATAACTATGGAATTGAGAATAACTTTACAAAATATTTGAAGGAGAATTGTAGGCAAAGTTTTTAAAAATACTTCTCCTTGAAATATTTCTCCAATTATACTTTTGCCTGCAAGATTTCATTAAAATTGTCAGGCCTCTTTTGGCTGCTGCGAGCATTGATGGGTTAAGAAATCTTACTACATGCCACTGCATGGATTTAAACAAATGGAATGAATGTATAAATGTCTGTATAAGCCAAAAATAGCATGGTTACGTTGGTGATAAGTTTCTCATAAAAATAATTTTGACAAAATATTTGAAGGAGAAATGTTGATCATCACACTCTCCCTTAACTGATTTCATAACCTACATTGAATATTAAAAAATAAAGTCTCATATATTCATATGAAACTTTTTACAATGAACTCTAGGAATGAGAGGGTTAATGGGTTTTTCTATAAACATTAGGGCAATCCAATATAGTTACTTGTCTTACGAGCTTTTTTTGGAAAAAAAATCCTGTCAGACTCAAAAAAAAAGAAGAAAAAAGTCGACTTTGGTGTCTTACGGACGAAAGTGGTTTGGAAATTTTCTGTCAGACACCAAAAAAAAAAAAGTGCTAGTTTTAAGAATATTCATTGTTAGGGTGATTCAATCAACTTCAGGAACTTATAAATGCTGTAGTAGAGCCTCATATTTGAGGATGTATATCTCCCACCCTTAAGGTTACAGGGATTAATTGATTTTGATTGATTTTATTTACTTAAGAATATTTAGTTAGAAACATCTCACTACCAGTCCTAGTCGGCAGACTCTTAAAAAAATAAAAAAAATTAAAAAAACACATTTTTCAACTTTTTTTTATTATTCCAAAATGGCTCATTTCCTGCCTCCGGAGCTCGTAAGACAAGTAATTAAATTGGAGTGGCCTTACCTCCAGCAGGTCAAGAAGCTCGCTCTCCGATAAGCCTCTCTGCGAACACCAGATGGCTACAGTTGTCTCTCGTACTAGGCCAGGCCTACAGGGAATATAAAACAAAACATTATGCAAAGCATCATTGTGCTTGACGTGATTCATACGGTAAATAAAATGTTGCTAGTGGCTTTAATTTTCTCTTATTGCTTCAAATGAGAAGTAATGAAAATGTTTAGAAGATTGAGTATAAAAGGAAAAAGGGGGCAGGTGTTCTCTACCATAATTAAGTTATAACAGACCCATTTTGCCTTATAAAAATCATCCAAATCATCCATCTAAAAAACCATCAGGTTTTCTCCAAATAAGGAAATAAAATACATAAATAAATAACAATGATCATATAATCTGTGAACGTTTTATATATAGCTGGTTAGGGATGGGGATCGTTGAGAATTCTACGGTTCGGTTCGGTTCTCGGTTTTGCTTCTACGGTTCGGTTTTATCACGGTTTCCTAAACGGTTTATTAATGACATTTCTTGGATACGAAACTACGCAATGGAATGCGTGGCTGAACTTGCCTGAACTGGAAAGTTCTTGAAAGTTCCTATATACTAGCTCCCTGGGCACTTTCTCTACGCTCAGAAGGCTTCTGAGCATAGTGAAAGTGGGCAGGGTACCAGACTTGAGAGATTTTGAAATGGCTGTTTGATCGTCGCGCTTGGCAGACGTGAGGCCAGCGAGGAGGTAGGTGCTGACAGTTTTATTACGCCTCCAGGAACCCTGAGCATGCATAGAAAACCGAACCGTTTAGAGGGAGGTCCGGTTTTTGACTGGTTAACCGCAATGCTCAGGCCGGTTTGAACCGGTTCCCGGTTTCCGGTCCCCATCCCTATAGCTGGTATAGGTCACTTGAACATCTGTTGATAAAAACGCATTTCTCCGAATATTTGAAGAAGATTGTTGCTTGGGTTCTGATGCACATTTTTCTTGCAATTACTTTCCTAAACAGATTTATGGCAGAAATTTGTCACAAAAATGTTCAAACCTTATGTTTGGACACTAAATTTATAATGGGTAATAGAGTGGAATTTTGTGATTTATCAAATTGCATTATACACTCATAACTGGACACTTTCTAAAAAAAAGTTCTTGGAGGCAATGCTTCTGGAAAGTTATTATAATTTACCTGTTTATGCCTTCCAAAAGTAGAATGCTGGTTCAACAGCTATCAAAATTACCTATAGCGAACACATAGTTACCATGAGAGAAGAGCGCAGTTAGCTGCCACCAGCCATGTGCAGGGTTAGAACAGGAAAACTATGACCTGGAACGGTCCCGATAAGATACCACGAGAGTGTGTGCTAAAGGATGAAAATATACAGGTGCAATAAACATTAGATAGAAAAGATGAAATAAAAAATGAAAAAAATGAAGGACAAAAAAATTAAGGTGCAATAGTTAAAAAAGATAGAAAGGTGCAATAAAAATGGAAAAAAATGAAGAACGAAAATATATAGGTGCAATAAACATTAGACAGAAAAGTTGAAATAAAAAAGGAAAAAGTGAAGGATGAACATATATAGGTGCAATAAACATAAGATAGAAAAGTTGCAAAAAAGGAAAGGAAATATATGATAAGCAATAAATTGCAGCGCCTTAGCCGACAATAAGCCTGGGCAGCATTAGGACACTAAAACCCTTACTAACAAAACACACAGATATGCAAATGATTTGTCAGGCATATAACTGAATGTTTTACCCCAATATGAATAATAGGACATCACTTAAGATCACATGCATTTTTTCAATTAGTTATTCCATGAGACAGCTGTTATATGAGGATGTTGACATCTTCAAGAAAAATTGGACAACCCTAACTTTTGCAATTGCTCATTTTGAACTCATTTAGTGCTAATGATCATTTCTTCTTAAATAGTTTCCTTAATCAGGGTGCAACAAAGGTTCGAAAACATTACTGGCCAAGCGGGGCAAGCTACCCCTCAAAGGTTTACTTGCCCAACCACTCTGTTAAACAAAGGTGAATTACATTGTGATGATTCTGCCCAAAACATTACTTGCCGAGTGGGGCAAGTTGGGGTCTTGTTCTGCTTGCGCGATTGCCATTTTTTGCCAAATTTATTTGCAACTTGCAACGGGGCAAGTGGTTATGTTGCACGCTGTTTAATATATGGTTTTGCTGGAGAAATCTCACGGATCAGGTTAGTTTTGGCTGCTGCAGGTATGAATAGGTTAACCCATTGACACTTAAAAGGTCATATAAAAATTGTCGTCTGGATCCATGGTAGTTTTGATAATAACTTTGAAAGTAAGAGAGATTTTACCAAATATTTGAAGGAGAGTTGTTGGTGAAGTTCTGAACAACATTTCTCCTTCAAATAGTTTCTCAATTTTGCATTTGCCTACAAGATTGCATCAAAATTGTCAGGCTGTTTTTGGCCGCTGTGAGCATTAATGGGTTAAGGTCTGACCTGGTGTGATCAAAGTCCTCCTCGAGTCGCGCAAGGATCTTGGCGAAGAGGTCACCAGGGGTCGCCGCGTGCAGGTAGTCCTCGATCTTTTTGGTCAGCAAACGGAAACTGCCGTACATTCGCACCTTAACAGAAACAAAGGGTAAAGATTATAAACCTCACATTTGTGACACCTGAGTCATATCAGTGTTATGTTAAAATGGTGAAATTTCAGCACTTAAAATACAGGGGTTTGAAAATGCCAGAGATGTATATGGAAAAAGGCGGTTTAGACCATAAGCTTCACTTCTTGTGCCATAGAAAACCAAAACTTACCTTAATCAGAAAATCATAATTTTCCACAGTTCACCAGTATATAAGTACCTAACAAAGGTATAGAACCATTACCAAAGTAGTCAGTCAGCTAGTCTGGCTTTTCGGGATGAGACAGACATGAAAGTTTTGTCTTGACGCACATTTTGAGGCTTCTGTCGACAATGCAACAGTTGTAGAGCCCTGGATGCTAGAGATATGAATGGGTTACTGTAGAACACATATATGACGCGTGTCCCAAATATAGCGAATTGGGGAGTTTTGGCATCATAGCATATCTTTATGTTAGCGACAGTAGCCGCCTCTAACGTAAAGAAAGTACAAATAAAAAAGTACAGCGTTTTTATATATAGTGAAGCGGAACCACACGCTATGTATGCTATATATAAACAGATGCGTAAATTGTGTGTTCTACAGTATATGTTATGAGGTACCTCATCCAGCAGGGCCTTGAGATAGAGTGGGTTGTTGGTCTGCTCGGCACTGATGATCATGTCCTTCTGTTCGGCGCTCAGCGTCTTGCCGTAGATGCCCTCCAGATAGTCCGTCACGATCTGCGCCTTATCTGCGGGGTCCAGGGGCGTCACCAGCTGGCTCGGCCAATCAGCAGCCTTCACAGCCTCCAGCGCCTGAAAAAAAGCAAAGTTAGTCATTTCTTCCATACAAAAAGCCCTTGTTAAACCACAGATGTGCCAACGAAAACCTTGCACTAAGACTTCAATGCCTGGAAAAATGCAGTTGACCTTTATGCTGATGGTGGTTAATTTGGCCAATACAAAGTCATGCAAAAAACCTGAATCGACTGAAACCCTGCCACATGGGTACTCATCTGAGTAACCAATGAATACCACCAAGACAGGGTTAAGATGATTTTCATATTTTTTTTCTTTTTTGTGTATTGGACGAAAGTAACCTCAGCAGCAGAAGGGTTAAAGTAGTCATTCCCCACTTGCCTGGTACCATTCAAGGGTGGGGGATGTGCCATATATGCTTTAGTGGTTACAATAACTGAAAGAAATCATATTTATTGCACTGGTACCATTAAAAGAAGGGGAACTGCCATGGCCTTGTGGTTAAGACACGAGATTCCTAACCTTGGAGGCTGACACCAGAAAAGATTTGTTTGCTAAAAAGTGAGGAGTGAAATACACAATCATGACTTCCAGTAGTGTTCGGAATCGGTCACAATTTTCAAGATCAACCATCGGTCCATCTGAACGACCGATGATCGATTAATAATCAAAGTTGTATATGCGCAGTTTTCCTTTGGTAGTCTTGGCTTGTTCAATGGTTCTTGGCTCCATTTTTGTAAAGAAGCTAATCTAACTCTCTTTAAATACCCCTTGAACCCCTTAGTTTTACTTGTTACAGCACTGCTTGATATTAATTAAGATTTTGCAGGCTTTAGTGGAGTCTCTTAATTGATCAATAGGCTATTTATAGATACAATTTATTTTTTCAAAATAATCGATCTTATCAAATTGCAATCGATCATCACAATCAGAGGTTGAATGAGCGCTTAATCGGCATGTCCGATTAATCGGACAATCCCTAACTTCCAGTTCCCATATATGCATCAAAAAAAAAAAAAAGTATCATGTGCAAAGGGAACTTTCGGAATTGCAGAATTATGCAAATAGTGGCCAGAAGGTCATAACCCCAATTATCTGGGCATCTATCATTCAAGACATCATACATCAGTGGAGTCTGTATTATCAAGTGCAGTTTTTTGGGGAAATGCATCTGTGTCTGGAGGAAAAAAGCTAAGTTTATAATTATGAGAATGCTGTTTGATAACTTACCCTGCCTGGCAGAGTAGAGAGGAGGAGGTAGACGTTGGCTGGCAGAGTCCTTGGTATCCACAGCAGATCATGCTCAGCTTCTGTCAGGAAAAACAACACACATACATGGAATATTACAGTCTGTCATCTACCGTAATGCTATCCATCTTACATCACTGATTGGATTTTTTGTTTAATTCTTTTAAAGCAGTAGCTGACTGCAACTTACCCAAATTTATTTTTTCATTTTTAATCTCATTTTACCTTATAAGATTTATTTTTACATTTATTGCAAAACGTTGGTTAAACCCTTGTCCAAACATGGTAGACTGTGGTAGACCCTTTTCATAATGCACAGTCCAAATAAGGCAAACCTTGTCCCCTACATCAGAGCATCAACACACAAACAAAACTTGCTCACACATGAATCCTAATGAATCCCTGTATGAGGGGAAAGGGAAGCATGTTCAGTGATCTACCAGTAATCTACTGTGCAAGGTAGCAAAATCTGAATGTGGTCAATCTCACCCATACAGCTTCCTTACAAGACAGTGGTGAGAGACGGCAAGTCAGTTGCAGCACCACATACCACTCGGCTATAGGGGCAGCCCCTAAGTCAAGTGAAATCAGCAGGTTACGACTTACCCTAATGAATAACATTATGAGGCAAACAGGAAGCATGTTCAGTGATCTACCAGTAATCTACTGCACACTTGCTCTGACTGCCAAGCACATACCACTCGGACACTCAGACGCAGACTCGTCTGCTACTCTCATACTTTTGAAAATAACTTGTAAATAAAGCGAAAGTTCACAAAATATTTGAAGGGGAGTTGTTGTTTGACTTCTGATCAACAATTCTCCTTCAAATGTTTTCAAGAAAATGACTTTGTAAGTAAAATATTTCCAAAATAGTCAGGCCTCTTTTGGCCGCTCTGAGTGTAAATGGGTTAAAGACTTACCTTCAGTTCCCATTCCATCGTCCAGCTGATTGAGGGCGTCAAACACCAGCACGCACTTGCTCTGACTGCCGGCCATCTGTAACCACTGTGGCAGCTCTCGCACCAGGGCAGTATCCGTGGACGGAATGGCCAGCTCAAAGCCAAAGTGGTTCTTCAGCTCATCATAGAGCCTGACAAATGACAAAATTAACCCTTTCAATGCTGAGACAACCTTTGTCTAAGGCACAAAAAATCTAAATATCTTGAAAATCATCTAAACCCTGTCATGTTGGTATTCATTAGAAAGCTCTCACTGAGTACTTTCAGATGAGTACCCGTTTGCCAGGGTTTCAGTCATATTTTAGGTTTTTCGCATAATTTGAAATAGACAAAAATAGCCGCCAGCAGCATAAGGGTGAAGACATTACAAGGGCTTACTACTACTACCAATGTGGGCAAGCTCGCAGCACTGTTTTGAGGTTTAATTACTCCACCATAATTATTGTTTTGATTGAGGGTAAATAATTTGTCAGAATGTTCACAGGATACCAGGTACATTGAGAAGTCATTATCATAAAAGTAGCCTTGAAAAAAATACAAAACAACAAATTCTCTTTAAAACTTTCCAAACGTTGAATTTCATTTAACATCCATCAATTTTTTAATGGACAAAAGCATGCCATATGAGTTCAACACACTAGAATTCCATGATCTCACCTTCTCAATAGTTTGATGTAAGAGGCGCTCTCGGCAGAACTGCCGATGAAATGGACAAACAGAAAGATATTTGGTTCCTTATCCTCCACCCTTCCTGCCCAGTTGGCCACCAGAGCTGACTTGCCAGAACCTACAAAAATAAGTAAATACATAAGACAGGGCTATACATAAACTAACCACCCAAACCTGTAGTCCCTCAAAAGGTGTAACTTTTCAAGGAATGCCTAAAATGAGAAATGTTGATCAGAACTAAGCTAACAACTTTCCTATGAATATTTTGTTAAATCATACCAACGTATCAGTAGAGACTTGCATCATACCATAAGACCACATTTTTGTGGTCCGTTAAATAAAACCAAAATGAATTTAGGAAGTCACATTGTTCATTGCAGTGTTTAATGCTATTTTACCTGATTCTCCTAGAAGTACAAGTGGACTGGCATGATGGACCGACATATATTCGTCAATCTTTGCAAAGCTTTCTTCACGCCCGATGTAGACTCTGCGTCGCGCCGCAGCGAAAGCCTCGTGAGCCTCTTTCTCACGCTGCAACGGAGTCAACTCCGTACCCTTCGGGAAATCCTCGTCAATGCACCACAGCAGGTCCTAGAGAAAACAAAAAATAAGCGATGCAGAGCAATTCTATTGGGAAACCAGGGACCCAGTCTCCTTGAACACCTTGTTCTACATATTAGTGATGGGAATCATTTTGGATCCGATCATCTGTTAATATAAATGGACTATAGATTGAAGATACTGTACACAGCGTTAATATTATGGCAGTTTAGCTAATGTGTATTTTGCGCACCTATGCAGGGGTAAGGCTTAAAAGAGTTAAAAACTCCGGGAGACTGCAGGTCTTCGAGCTCTCAAATCATCATAGCCCCTCCCAAGGTCCCGGAGCCCAAGCTTGGCTAAATCTTGCAGTCCCACTGTGGACCTTTTCCCAAATACAAATCTGTTCACTTTTTTATTTTGGAACTGGTCTAAAGGACAACTGACATGTTCTTCAATGGATCATATTCTTCATATTCCACTCAGAGCAAGAATTTAAATTGTCATTTTACTTATAGCCAGCCAGGCTACAAAGGCCAGTATTGTTATTGCACTTCTCTGTAGACTCGGGCTCATGGCCAGCTAAATTAACCCCTGAACTGCTTCACCTCACTAACAACCTAACCAGCAACTCTCTTTCACATCTGTTGTGAAGTTATGCTTAGTTGCAAAGTAATTAGCAAAGGATCATAGATCCTGACAGTATATACTGTAGATTCACAAAAGATTGTGTAGAGTAAAGTTTGTGAATTTACAGAAAATCGATTTTTGCATTTTTTAACTTTGCGAATTGGCCGCAGCATGGAGTGCCAGCTATACAATTAAAGTGGCAGCACTAAACATTGTGAATTTTAATTTTGCGTCCAAGGCTAAACGCTAAAAATCGCAAAAATGAAACTAACGCAATCTTTTCCGAATTTACAGTATCTGTCCAGGAGATGTCCGGGCATGAAAGGGTGAATGTTTTTCTCACCTGTTTGATGAGGCCGCAGACCTGCAGAGCTTCACTGTAGTTCCTCTTGTTGAGGTCGGGCGTGGAAACAACGCGCTTCCTGAGACTCTGCTGCTTCTCATCATGCCAATCACTCTCAGCATTGTACACCTAAACAACAACAACAATAACAATAACAACAATAACAGCAATAAAATCATCATAGTCATTGTAAACACCAACAATAACAAGACAACAACAACAGCAACAACAACAACAACAGTACCTTAGATCTTAATAAATTGAGTTCTAAACATGAAATATAGTCAACAAATTTCCTTATATTTAATAGACATTGATGGATTTGAGCTTATGAGCTTCGAAGAATTTTGGTTAATTTTGATTAAATGTGATCATCCCAATGCAAATAGAGCATTTGTTCCATTTATTGCTGAGGGACTTTTATGAACATTAGTGACCATTCATTAAATATTGATAAATTTTCAATTCAAAAGATTATGAAATGTTCAAGAATGTTCGTGAATTATTCATGAGTTCTCCCAGGGGGTGAATTACCTTTAAGTCAGCCTCCTGCAGCTCCTCCTTGTTGGGCATCTCTCGCAGGTAGAAGAAGCTGCGGCCCTTGTTGCTGTCAACGTCATTCAGCACACCATGAAGAACCTCAAGCTGGAAATAGACATAAAACACAGGTAAGGCCACTCCAATTTAATTACTTGTCTTACAAGCTTTTTTTGGAAAAAAAATCCTGTCAGACTCCAAAAAAAAAAAGAAAAAAAGTCACCTTTGGTGTCTTACGGACGAAAGTGGTTTTGAAATTTTCTGTCAGACTCCAAAAAAAAAAAAAAAGTGCAAGTTTTAAGAATATTCTTTGTAAGGGTGATCCAGTCAACTACAGGAAGCTATCATTGCTGTAGTAGAGCCTCAGACTTGAGGAGGTATACCTCCCACCCTTCAGGTTACAGGGATTTATTGATTGATTGATTTTATTTAGTTGAGAATAGGCTGGTAGAAACATATCGCTACCAGTCCTAGTCAGCAGACTCTAAAAATAAAATAAAAAAATAAAAAAGTCACATATTTCAACTTTTTTTTTATTCCAAAATGGCTCATTTCCTACCTCCTGAGCACGTAAGGCAAGTAATTAAATTGGAGTGGCCTAAGGCCACCTATGAAGCAATCTGCATGTCACCAAGGACTTAACAATACTGTACAATGCCTAGGAAAGGTGCATCTTGAAAAATATATCATAAGTATATATGATAACCTTTATTTAGTTCACACTTTACCAATAGATTTCGTTTTGATAGCTCAAAGTAATGCACCACCAATTTAGGCAAGTATTGCTGAAACTTGCCTGTATTTTTAAGTGCATGAAATGGTATGAAAAAAATCATTAGTATAAGTAGATTTTAGCTCTAGATAAATCCCTCTATTCAAAAGCTATTCCCACAATCATAAAGGGTTGATATATGGGTTAACCTAATCTTCCCTTTATTCTGAATGTTGCACCACTGCCAAATGGAGGAAGTTGCCAGCGGCTTGGGGTCAGGGTTGTATCCCTCAGGGATTCAGATAAATACCTCCAGCATTGACATCTGGCCTGTCACGATTTAGCCTTAACATGGCAAAAAAGTGACGATAAACAAAATTCCAATTCTCAAACCTACCTGGGTGACACTGCTGCCAAACCTGTACTTATCCACCCAGCCCAACTCGTGAGGGTGATTCTCAATGGCGTAATCGAAACTCTGGTTGAGCAGCGAATCAGGTTTGTCCTTCTGTTGACTCCAACCAAACCGATTACCCAGCATGCAGAGGAAATACGGACGGCAACGCTCGATCTGAAAAAAGAAAATATCATAGGAGAATATGGGACACACTTGTAGTAGGGTCGGCAATGATCACTCTATAACTGAAAAATACAATGGGACCGGTATGTAAATGAGGAAGTTACGGGAAGTTGAAAGAAACAAGAACAATTGGGTTTTTCATTAGGGCTATTCCATTTTTAAAAAGTGGAGGAATTGAAGGGAATTCAGAAAGTCAAGTCAAGCCAAGGAAGTTAAATTTTCTATACATTACTTTTTATCATAAACACACTGTTTGTTTACTAACAAGTTTTTATGGAAAGAAATATTTATGTTCCTACCTCCTGAAGACATATAGCGATGGTCTGGCCATGGTTTGTCTGTTCCTCTGTGATACCCCAGCGAAGATCCACATAGGTAAAGAACACACCTCTCTCTGCGCAGATGGCATTGATCTACAGCAGAGAAAATAGCAAAATGAACCATATAGGGATAGGTACCGGCACTCAATATGACACCAAATACTGTAAAACCCATTATTATCGCGCTCCTTTTAATTTCACGAATTTCGCGCTAGGTGATGATAACGCGTATATTACTGGCGCTGATATACGTTCAAAATAGCATAACAATGCCCCATCTAGTGGTGATACAGTTGATGCGTGTAATTAAATGGCCGCGCTTGCATTCACACGGCAGTTGCGTGAATAAAAAGGGGCGTGGTTATAAAGGGTTTTACAGTACTGTTATTGAATGGGAAAAAGAATCATATAAAAAAGAAAAGTATTGTATTGTACCGTTTAAGATTCAAAATACATATAAAATTGACCTAATTGGCATTGCTACCTGGATGTCACCGCATGAAGGCAGTTGACTATTCATTAGTAGAATTTCTGAAGCTGAAAAGTGCTTAATTTAACAAAATAAGATGCATGAGAGGTAGGCAGGATCTTTAGAAATATTGTTAAGGTATCGTATCCATAAGGAAATATTGATATTTTGAAGGTGCCAATCTCTACTATAGTCACCTCTCTGAACGTTTTCTTGATCAACTCCTCTCGTTCATTCTTGAAATCACGAAATGTACTTGAAACAAACACACGGATCTCTCGCTTCTTCTTCTTCTGTTTCTTTGTTTTAGGAACCATCTTGCTGGTCTGGGCAATTTCTCGCTGTTTCTGGAATGTTGCATCCACCTCTGGGAGAACTGAAGACAAAGAAATTAAACAATGAACATATGGTAATTTCAGCAGTTTACCTTTGTTTCTGGGAGGAATGAAGAGAACAGAACAGAGCAATGAATATATCAAAAATGTGACAATGCAACACTTGTTCTGGTCAACTTTGTATTATTTCAGGAACTTTATATCCATATTGCTTGTAGGCGTGGTCACAAAACAATTTACAATGGAAATGGTAGTTCAGTGGTAATCGAGGTAACTTCACATTGTTTCAGGAGTGTTGCACAAATTTAGTTCTGGGAGTGCAAAAGTAGAAAGAAAATGAAAATATAAATATGTTGATCAAGATGTACATTTGAGGCAATATTTCCCATTGTTTCGAGAATGATGCGTACAGCAAAAGAAATACTGTAAAGTTCAAAATATTAACGTGGAAGTAATATTAGCGGCTTTAACAAGTGGGTCTGATTCACTAATATTACGATCCATCAATATTTGTTCTATTTTGTAATCAAAATGCATATCTAGTCACAGTTACACATGGTCTGTTGATAACCATACATACATACATGGACACATGTATGTGTGTGTTGTGATATATAAATGTCCTCTCACGGTGTACAACCAAATTTGAATGATGCACGTAATCACGGTGGATCTGAGTTCCTTAATTACGTAATATTAATCAGGAGGGACCTTCAATGACACTTGAGTTCGATAAACAGCCGCGTGGCGACGCTAGTTTAGCATGTAAAATCTGTGTGGTTCTAAGAAAATACGATTGCTATAAGCCCAGTTCATAGCCCGATCTGATTATCTTGAACCCTTAATTCTACTTGTTAGGTGGTTGCGTCGTAAGGTAGCATGGTCTAGTCTGAGTATCGCCAGGCATGAGTGGTAGATTAATACATGAACTAGAAAACTACTACTCTGATGGCGCATTTGCAGATGATTCACACGCAAATATTATGATCCGCTATTATGAAAGAATTCGCTGATATTTCGAACTTTACAGTATTGTATTTCAGTGGCAATTCTGGGCTATTTCTAAATTAGTTCTGAGTTTTAAAAGATGCTTTTCTCAGAAAATAGGCAAAAACTTTCATGATACATTTATCTAGAGTATCATATTTTCAAACAACAGTTGTTGTTTGGTTATACTTAACATGCTCCCAGGTAAAACATACCTCCTTTTGAAATTCAAAGAAAAGTAGTTATAAATCACAGATATATCAACATCTAAGCTTTCAATTGTTTAAACTGGGTGAAAGGTAGTACATTTGTGAGTCTTTCAAAAGCCGCACTGCTTTGAATCATGATATACATATCAGATGGTAGCCCAGCAGCCCAAGGCAACCAAGAACTTTTGAGCCGAAATTCTATCAAAATAAGATGGCCCATGCTCATTTAATGTAGCTTATGGGGCTAATTTCTTTGACTCAGTTATTTCTCTGCCCTTGCATACATTTGACAATTCAGCCCATTCAAAGGATGTATTGCCTGAAAGGTCTTCTGATGTAGAATACATTAGGCATCACAAAAGTACCTTACCTTTTGAGCTAAAAACTGAAAAAATATGCTCCTATGGAGCACAAATACCCGAATCTTCACAAATATTGAGGATAGAGCAAAACAAACTTTATGACCATTTCTTTTAGAATTTCTGTTGAAAATGAGAATAGTTGGTCTCTTACTCTGCTCTGTAATGGCCCAGACATTCTCAGTTGATCTGATTATGAGGAAATAAGGTTTGGGCTTGAACATATGTAAAAATCTCAAAATGCCTCTTTTTTACAAATGAACCATACAAGCCACCTTATATTAAATTACTGTATACCTTGTTGATATTGTGGCTGTTTAATTAATGTGTACTTTTCCCACCCCTGGAGCCTGGATTTAAACAAACAGCACCCCATCATTTGGCATCCGATCCTTATGCTAGTATCATACAAAACTCTAACTGAACAAGATAGCTTGTCATTCAACACCCATAGGCAAAACTCACACTGCACATGCTGAGTGCATTATTTTATATGCGCAAAATAAACACAGTATACAATACTCGATTCTGACCCAACGCAATTTGCACCTTGTTGCCCATTGGGCCATTAGGTTGTAAGAATTATCTCGCATAACTGTACTCACCATTTTCCTCAGTGAGACCCTTGAGTAATTCCTGGTTCTCAGCAAGTATATGAGTGATGAGTTTCTCGCGAGCTGCACTGTTGGCTTTGTTTCTCACATCAGACTCACCACTCAGAACCTACAACAGAAAATACACATATCACAAAGGGATTGATTGGCACCTTTAAAAAAATTGCGATTTTTGGGTAGAATGATGAGAGAAGTATAATAAACTTTCTACTGGTTTGAAATTGGATGTTGGTGGAATAGGTTGAGTGCAAGTTTGGTGTATTAAATATCTGAAGGATTAATTCATTTTCTGTTTGATAATTGAAATCATCACCAGTTTAATATCTCAATCATAGTTGATTACGTGCTGCTATGCGAAATATGCACAGTTGGAATAATATTAGTTACGCCCTGTTGGAAAGTGTGGTACGGCCTGATATCCACCCTCAGTCATCCATATCCCACGAGGCAGAGCCGAGTGGGATGTGGAAAGCAGGCCGTACCGCACTTTCCAACAAGGCGTAACAAATTTATCACCTGCTCTTTTATGGTAAGTAAAAAGAACAAAAAAGAAAAAGAAAAAAGAAAAAAGAACAAATTCATCTCATCTCTGGCTGAAAAAAAAATTAAATTAAAATTTTAATTTTTTTTCATCTATTTATGTATTTTTTAATTTTTATTTATTTAATTTAAAAAAAAAAGTTTAAAAAAAAAATTCTTATAGTTTTTTTTTTTCTCATTTTTTTTCATTTTTTTTTTCTATTTCATATATATTTTTTTTATTTTTCTTTTTAATTCTTTTTTATTTCATATATATATATTTTTTTAAATATTTTTTTTTATTTTAATTTTTTTCCTGGTGACCTCTAGCCTGCCAGAGTGGTGATATCATATTGAATTGGTGGTGGTATTGAATTCTGCCGTGTGGTATTGAATCTGCAATGGGTGAACGGCTCCTGATCTAACACCTATTGACCAATCAGCACCAAGAATCATAGCAGAGCAGGTGATAACGTATCATCTGAGTGATAATACCTTCTTACTGTGTTCATAGTTTTATATCATCTGGATTACCATATTAGTCCAAATAGGTGCAGAGTGCGAGAGCAAGTAAGGAAGAAATTCTCTAGAATGGGGTATTGGTGATGTTCTGTTAAACTGCACCCAATCAACAATCCATGGCCACCCAGAGATTGAACCGTTTGCACCCTTTTGTCTTTTGTTGCGCAACGTCTGATTGGAGGCGTGCATGATCAATGGCGTGACAAGGACTAACTGACAGGTGGACGAGAGATAAAGTGTTCAAGCTCTGGAAAGTATGGCCAGTTTGTGCCGCTACCACATGTGAAAGGTAGAAAAACATTTGAATTTGCGGGGAGAGGTTCAGAAGGCCTGACAATATATTGTCAGCTGACTTCTCCCTTCCAACATTTTTCAGAAAATAGTGGGTTGTGCTGTTTTCCCGAAAGATACAGCTTTTTATTACCTGATAAGTATTCAATAACAATAAGTTAAATTCATCACGTGATTGATACCTTGATATTTGCATGATAATTTCATATTGTGATAGTGGTAAGGAATGATTCATTACCTGTTTGATATCTTGAAATTCGTCTCCAGGAGCAGAGGTACTTTCTCTCTTCACGCGTATGTTACAATTAGAGATCATAGGTCCATAATGGCCGCCCCAGTGCTTGTCATCTTTACCTGCGAAATGGAAAGAGGAGTTGTCCATGAAAAACATCGTCTGGATCTATGATACTATTGAAAATAACTTAGAAATGTGACTGATATCAATTCACAATATTTGAAGGAGACATTTCCATTGACGTTGACATTTCCATTTCAAATATTTACTATTTTCAATTATTTTCTTTATCTCTTTTCCTGTGTTGATAATACATTAATAACTTAATAAGGGAGTTATCACCAATATAGTCTGAGACACGAATAGAAAGGTTATGGCGGTTTCTAACTCACCACTCGAGGACAGTCTGACCCACCGTGCCCCAGGTCCATAGTCTGAGAAAGTGGTACCTTCTTTGAACCAAGCGTTATTTTTGTAGAATGTGCCAGGAGTTGCAAAGTCATAATTCTTCAGTACCTATGAGTTGTACAAAAATATTCTAGAGATGTGTACATTTTTAAAATAACTTGGGAGTAAGGCATAAATTCTCAAAATATTTAACCCTTGTCATGCTAGACCCCCATATGGGAGAACCTATCCCCTGGGACCAGGGATATTGTGGGTCTACCCACCAAATCATAGGGATTTCATAGATTTCTATTATTGTTTCAATAATGTGCTTCACAAACTGAAATAGAAACATAGTAAAAGGTAAAATCTTGATATCTAGTGTAATTCAATACCCCTTAATCAACCAATGTAGTTTTTAGTTTGCTAAATGCAAAGGTACCCAAAGACCGGATATATCCGGTGTTGGTCATACAGGCAAGATATGTAGCACCGGATATATCCGATGTTAGCAAGAGCAGGGTTAAGGCATTTGAGTATCAAAATCTTATTGCTATTTATCCAAGTGTAATTCAATACCCCTTAATCAACCAATGTAGTTTTTAGTTTGCTAAATGCAAAGGTACCCAAAGACCGGATATATCCGGTGTTGGTCATACAGGCAAGATATGTAGCACCGGATATATCCGGTGTTAGCAAGAGCAGGGTTAAGGCATTTGAGTATCAAAATCTTATTGCTATTTATCCTTCAGAAACATTGCAAAAAGATGATTTTGTGTAAATGAAATCTGTTTATCTACAAAAGAGCAAGACCTTAATTGTTAGACTGCTGAAGGGGTGCACGGGTTCCATTGATTAGAAATACTGTAAAGTTCGAATTATTAGCGAGTTTATATTTAGCTAATTGATCCATATTTCGATAATAGCGGATCGTAATATTAGCGTCTGGTCCGTCACCAAAAGCGCCATCTGAGTAGTGGTATTCTAATTCATGTACTAATTATTTACCACTCTTGCACGAAGATACTGACTCAACCTAGTTTCATTAAGGCGCAACCACCTAACAAGTGAAATTAAGGGTTCAAGATTATCAGATCGAGCTATGAACGGTACTAATGATCGGCAAAATGGGTCTATTGCAATGGTAATTTCTCAGAACCACGTGGATTTTGTGCGCTAGTCTAGTATTGCCATGTGGCTTTTTTTTATCAAACTCACATGTCAATGAATGCCCATCCTGGTATATTGTTATTAAGGAACTCAGATCCACCATGATAATAAGCCCATCATTCAAATTTGGTTGTACGTACGTGTGTCTATGTATATACGTATGGTTATCAACTTACCATGTGTAATTGTGACTAGATACGCAATTTGAATACAAAATAGAACAAATATTAACGGATCGTAATATTAACGAATCTAACCAATTGGAATAAGTTGCTAATATTACTTCCACGTTAATATTTCAAACTTTACAGTATTTCCCGCAAAGCAAATATACTCACTACTGAGTTTAATCAAGATAGTGATACACTATACGTATATCTACAATGGGAAAAAGCTTTGTTCTACTTATATGGCCTTTTCATTTTGTAAAGTTTTTATGGAGAAATAATATAACATAAACACTGGTGTAGGGATCGGTAGCACTAATCTTTTCAAGATAGTATATCATACCAGAGAGATACATCCCCTTGATCCGCAACCCCATAGGCACAGCATGCTAGTACCTAGAGTGTGTGCGCCTCGAGTTACGCGGTGTAGACTGGGGAAGCATTGGTGACGTGATTTTTTCAAAAAGAGGCTGAGAGTAGTAGACAGTGAGTTGGCAATCCAGAGCCTTATCTCTTTTCGCTGCCTCTATCTAGGTCAGATAGGTTGCCAAGGAGATGGGCTCAGCAGGCAGCCAAACCTGGGGGTACACATGTTATCTATGACTCATAGAGAGGCAGCGATATTTGATGATGCATGCACAGTACCCACTCCCTGTCTACTACTCCCAGATCATACCGATATTTCTAAAACAATACAATATCATACCGATATTTCTTATGATATTGCCAATTGGAGAAGTAGGTATAAGCACAAATGTTGGTCTGATTAGATCGTCAAATGTTTCATCATCATGAAATACTTATACAAAATATGGTCATTAGTAAAGATGTCACACTACAAGAAACAAATTCACATTAATCAAAGCAATGTTTAATGAAACAATAAAATGCTACCAAAATGCTGATCTAAACTTACTTGGTTTATATTTATTATAAATGCTATAAAGCTACATAGCACTGGGGAGAAAACCAAAGATATTGATGAACGTCAAGCAATGTTCAACATTATTTCCATAAAAAGTCGAATGTCTTTTTAGCAGTAACAGGAAGTGTGACTGATCATGTGGGCAAGAATGATTTCATATAATACCACATGGATGACATGAGACTGAATTACAAAGTGGTGGCACCCATTGCCGTCAACATTGAAATCAAAAATGGACAATCCAGAGCCATCGGCACAATAATTATGCAAATAGTGGAATAGATCAAAGCAAAAAGTTTGTTTTTTTTGTTCAGTTTCACTTTTTTCCGTCAGACCTTTGGTCAATTGATATCATTAAGAAGAACTGGTATCAATTATTTTTTATTAATACCATATTTTTGTCTCTACCGTAAACTCTCGCAAATCTCGGACACTCTTTATTAATTACGATTTTCGTTAGCTGATGGTGGCAAAAAATTTCTGAAAATAGCGATCAAAGCTCAGACACTGTAGCCTAAATTTGCCGAAAGCTAGATGGTAAATCGATCGCTAACTTCGTACACAATTTTCCCCCACAAAATCATTATTGTCCACCTACCTGACTTGTCATTCCTCTGCTATATATACTAATAAAGTAACTTGCCTCCCTTGTATGTTGTTTACTTGTTTATTCTTGCTGCTGCATGTCAATTACGCATTGAATTATACTTGTTGACAAGTCCTACTTTCAAAACGCCGCTGTCCATGCTACTTCCGGTTTCGCAACCGGTGTGTTTTGGCAGATATAGGGACACTAGAAATGTTAATTTAGAACACAATTTTCCCCCACAAAATCATTATTGTCCACCTACCTGACTTGTCATTCCTATTATATATACTTATAAAGTAACCTGCCTCCCTTGTATGTTGTTTACTTGTTTATAATTGCTGCCGCACGCCAATTACGCATTGAATTATACTTGTTGACAAATCTTATTTCAAAATGGCGCCCCCAAGCTATATTCCACTCTCCACGCAGAAATACGATACCTACATCCGGTTTCGCAATGATCGTATTTTGACGGATATGGCCATTAGAAAAGATCGTTCGTAATCTAAAATCAATCGCAAACTTTAGAAATCTTAATGTTTTTTTTCTTATATCAATGAAATTTACTTGGTGGCTGATATTTGGTGAAATGGGTCCATGGATGGATCGGGGGTGGGCAAAATTCCCCAGTAATTATTTTGTAAATGAATTATAGTGGCCGCATTTCATAGGGCGGCCGAGATTTCAGAGAATTTACAGTATACAAGTATTTAGTACCTACTGAGTACCAGTGGCAATCAATTTTAGTTGAATTGAAAAAATTCAATAGTAGAATCACACAAAATGAGATCAAAGCCAAAATGAGATACAGACCTGTTGTTGCTCTGAAAGAATGGAGGCTTGGAACTTATAGTGACCTCCCCCACAGCATCCCTCGCGGTACCACTCATACACCTGCAAATAAGAAAAGCTCTCTTTGTCAATCAGGACATGCATGCTTAGGTACAACCTAAATATGTTAACCCTTCCAATGCTGAGGCTACTTTCGTCCAATGCTCAAGAACGCAAATATTTTTGAAAACTATCTAAAACCCCGTTGTTATGGTACTCATGTGATACCCCTCACGGAGTACGTTCAGATGAGTACCCATATGATATGGTTTCAGTGATTTTCCAGGATTTTTGCATGATTTAGTATTGGCCAACTTAGCCACCAGCAGCATAAGGGTTAATCACTAGTTTTCACTATCGGTACCACTCATACTCCTACAAATACAACAGCACTCTCGGTCAATCTGGACATGCTTGGTACAACTTAGATATGTTAATCACTAGTTTTCACTATCGGTACCACTCATACACCTGCAAATACAACAGCACTCTCGATCAATCTGGACATGCTTAGGTTCAACCTAAATATGTTAATCACTAGTTTTCACTATCGGTACCACTCATACACCTGCAAATACAACAACACTCTCAGCAAATTTGGACCTGCTAAAAGGTACAGCTTGAACATGTTAAGCACTAGTTTTACTGTCAGTACCACTTATACACCTGCAAATGGCACCCTTGGTGAATCTGGACATGCTTGGTACAAACTACTAATGAGAGAGAGGTAAAAACAGGGTTTGAAAAGAATGGGAAAAATAGAAAGAAAATTAATTTTGAACGTAAACATTAACCCCTATACTTATCTGTGTACTGTATAACTGGTTAATTTGGCGTGGTTTTTAATTTGGCGGTTTTTGGCGAATGCCCGTCAACGCCAAATTAAAGATCGCATAAAAATATGTCTACATGAAGATGGCGTTGTTCTGACTGCTCCAGATGCCAAAATAAATACAGGGAAAATACTTTTTTGAAAAAAAACGCCAACTTAAGTACACGCCCAATTAACCAGTTATACAGTATACAGAATTTCAGGGTTACATTATTTGCTAGGTCTACCCCTCTTTCTACACAGCTCATGCACTCAACTGCTTTGGTGATTTGATATTGAGATCTTCAAGATAAAGAAATTAAGTTAGGAATAAAAATAATTGGCGAAAGAATACAAATCAGGGGTAAAAGAGTAAAATAAAAGGGCAGAAAAGGAAGACAAATTAACCCATTAATGCTCACAGCGGCCAAAAGCAGCCTCACAAATTTAATGATAATTTTCAGGCAAAAGCAAAGTCAGGAAAATATTTGATCGAGAAATGTCAATCAGAACATTACCAACAACTCTCCTTTAAATATTTTGTAGAATTATGCTTGATTCTGAAGTTATTGCCAAAAGTATCATTGATCCAGACGACAATTTCTAGAGGAGCTCTTAAGCATTAATGGGTTAAGCATTGCTGCTATTTTAACCTATTGTTCTCCCCACTCACCTGTATTGGGGGAGCTGTGTCGAGGTATTCCCGGGAGAAGTTCTCGAGGAGATCCACCTCCTGGTCCTTGGTGCACCACATGTGGGATGTGACGAAACAGCGCTCCGTGCCCTGGCCTCCCTCAGCCGTCTTCCACGTACCACTCGAGTTCCAGCACGACATGTCACCAGACTACCAAACACAGTAAGAAAAACAGGTAAGAGGGTGTGTGTGTGTAAATATATATATATGTATATATGTATATATATATATATATATATATATATATATATATATATATATATATATATATATATATATATATATATATATATATATATATATATATATATATTACATGATTAACCGCTTCATACCTCAAATTTGTGATGCCAATGCAACCTCCATTACCCGATCAAATATATTTAATGTGGATGCTTGAACACCTTACTCAGGTTTTTGGAGGAATTTGGGAGAAATTGAAATAAAAGTTATAGATGATTGGATAGCAAACATTAATTAAAAGAAAGGAAGTTCCAGCAGAAGGCAAACAAAGATCAAACTCTCAATTTGTTTGACGACTGGGCCATGGAGGCAGCCCCTGAATGGAGTAAGTAGAGATACGATACTTGCCTCCCCACTGGAGTTTTTGAGAAGGTTCTGTGACCAGCCCATGATTTTCAGCTCCTTCTTCAGGGTCACCCGAACCAGTGGCTCCACCTTCTGGGAGAGCTGAAAACAAAATGATACTATTCTTTAGTATACAAACCAGTGGCTCTACCTTCTGGGAGAGCTGAAAACAAAACAAATACTTTTCTTTAGCAAACACTAAAACAAGTGGCTCCACCTGCTAAAGCTGAAAACAATATAATACTATTTTTTAGTATACTAATCAGTGGCTCCACCTTCTGGGAGAGCTGAAAACAAAACAATCACTCTTCTTTAACACTTTTAATTACCTGCTGGAAGAGCAGAAAACAAACTACTACCCCATGCATTGCTAACGCAATTCCAATTAAATGTAATATTTTTGTGCAATTAAAGTAAATCTAATTCCACAAGCATAACAACTTTAAATAACAATTATCATTCCATTGAAATTCTTAAAGAATTTCCACCAATTATGCATGTTATTTTCATGTGCACACTCCATTTCTACATCATTTCCATGTTTACACTCCTTTTCCATGTCAGAGGCCAACACCTAATTTTTACGTAAAATTACACAGCTGAGTCAAACCTAGATTCTTACCTTTTGTTTCAGACCATCTTCTTCACGTTTCTCCTCCTCAGATTGAGATTTTTCTTTGTAGTTTTCTGTGTGCAGTGAAATACCAGCGATAGTATGATCCTTGTAGTAAACATCCAACATCTCCTCTCTTATTTCTAATTTGGGGATTTCCAGGTAAAAGCAGGTATATCCTTGGAGGTCAGGCTTAAACTTGGCTGCTTTCACCAAACTGGCGAACTGGAAAACAAAATGAAAGTTGAATATTTGGGCAGGGTGTCTTTGATTAGGGACAAGGGCTGCCCCAATAGCAGAGTGGTCATAGCAATCAGCTGGACTGCTCTCTCTGTCTGTCTGTCTGTCTGTCTCTCTCTCTCTCTCTCTCTCTCTCTCTCTCTCCTTCTCTCTCTCTCTCTCTCTCTCTCTCTCTCTCTCTCTCTCTCTCTCTCTCTCTCTCTCTCTCCTTCTCTCTCTCTCTCTCTCTCTCTCTCTCTCTCTCTCTCTCTCTCTCTCTCTCTCTCTCTCTCTCTCTCTCTCTCTCTCTCTCTCTCTCTCTCTCTCCTCTCTCTCTCTCTCTCTCTCTCTCTCTCTCTCTCTCTCTCTCTCTCTCTCTCTCTCTCTCTCTCTCTCTCTCTCTCTCTCTCTCTCTCTCTCTCGCTCTCTCACTACCAAAGGTCTCCTGTTCAATCCCATGCTTAAGCATTTAGAAAAGTTTCCAGTGACTTTTTCACTGGCAATTTCGTAAAAATTCATAGTGATTGGGGATTGTCGCTGAATTTCCTCAGATAATATGGTTTCCTATCATTTTCTTGCTATTTTTTGTGTTTAATCAACATAAACTATGCCTAGAATACAATTATTAGAGAAAGTTTGAGAAAAAATGAAAAATAAACTCACCTTGTAAGTCTTGCCCTGACATTTGAGAACTGCGTTGGGGTATGGTTCTGCCACCATGTGAAGACGAAGTGTGTACTGACCATTGGGAATACCTGCAACCTAGAAAAAAGGCACATTTTGATAGCAGCGATAGGAATGATAATGATAATAATGATGATAATGATGATGATGATAAAGGCACTATAGTTCTGACTAGCTATCAAGATCCAAATCCATTGGTTACAAGTGTTTTGTTCTTTCATATTGCAATGTGAATACAAGCATTCTAGCAAAGATTTATGAATAATGATGGTAAATTTAGTAGCCCTTAATTTCTTTTCCATTTATCACGGTAAGGAGACTACCTATCCCTTTACTCAAATAAGGTCCCTGGGAGGCAGGCAGTATCATTAACCCTTATGCTCCTGGTCGCTAATTTGGCCAATACAAAATGATGCAAAGAAAACTGAAAAATGATTGAAACCCTGGCATATGGTACTCATCTGAAAGAACTCCGCAAGAGCTTTCAAATGAATACCCACTTGATGGGGTTTAGATGGTTTTCAAAAATATGTGCATCTTTGTGCTTTGAAGGGAAGTTAAACCTCAGCATTGGAAGGGTTAAGGTATTTGTTAAAGAAAAGAAAATTCTATAGGTGCCAATAGCTACAGGGTGATATGTGTATTTTCTGCTATAGGTTCTGAGTGGTGATCGAGTCTGAAGTCAGCAACAAGCTAAAGGCAACATTGTATCATTTTGAGAACATTTAATTAAAGGTGCCAATCCCTGCCTACCTTGTATATGGCTTTCTGTTCGTCCACGGCTTCTGCTCCTCCAATGCGACCAGCGGCATACATGAAACCATCCTGGGTCCTCGTCAACAGCTGAGGGATCTGGGCCAGGTGGCTCACGTCTCCAAATGTCGTATACCTGGTGCCTGAAGTGAAATTTCAGTAATACAAATAAATCCAAATCAACAAAGGCCACTGGCAATTCCCTTACCAAAAAGGTTTCTGACAACACACTGACAACAGACTGACAATAAACTGACAACACACTGACAACACAACCTCACATCTGACAACACACTGACAATAGATGATAAGTGAAAGTTAAATAGTGCAAATTATCCAAGCCACTAGCAATTAGCCCATTTCCATTTGTTGCACAAATATGGTCTGACAACTTGAAAGTAATTCATTAAATAGAGTAATTTATTTTATTATTAAGGATATCTTATTTCTAGTTTGATGGTTTGGTAAAAGCTGACAAGGTTAAGCCTGACCTCAATGAATATACCTGCTTTTACCTGGAAATCCCAAAATCAACAATATCAAATGCAATATTGGAGATTTACTACAAGGATCATACTAAAATGACCTTTAATTTCAAAATTGGCCCCCTATGCTATGTTTCGATAAAATCAAGAACTCACCAAAGCCATACTCGTAGCCTTTCTTGTTGACAAACTGATGATGTTCACTTGTGTATACGATTCCATTAGTGGCTTCATAGGCGGGTCCTCCACAGTTCAAGGCGTACGCAACACCCTCTTTCTGGTAAACCAGCTGTTTGGGAGAACCCACCAATTCCAGCATCTGAACTGCGTGACCACCTGAAATACAAAAAAAAACTGAGCAACTAAGATAAGGATAAATTCTGAACTGCATAACCATCTAAAATACAGAAAGAATCGATGGCTTGACCTTTTTGTATCTGAAGTTCTAGCAGTGATCACTATCAGGATTAATGATGCTTTTGAAAATATCATAGGATTGATACATGAAATTGCAAACTATTTAATCCATTAATAATCAAAAGTTCCTCCAGAAATTGTTGTCTGGATCTAAAATACTTTTGGCAATAACTTTTTAAGTTGTGTATTATTTTACGGAGTAACATATTTCTCCGAAAAAGCACTTGTGCGGTAACAGGTTAGGAAAAAAATCGCTAGAAGGGTATAGGCAATCTTCCAATACCGTATTACCCCGCATACAACAAGCACCCCATAGATAATACGCACCCCCTCCCCAAGTCCCTTTCCCATATGTAAAATACAATGCCCTGTTTATAACACGCAGGCGGAGTTGGGGAGTGGGAATCTTGACCCCAGTACCGTAACCCGCGATGATTCAGAGAATAAGAGGCTTAAATCGTACAGTGTTTATAGTGCTCAGAGTCACTGTGCAAGTGATATCAATTAACAGTACGGGAAAAGTCTATTTTTAAACATGATCTGGGACATCCAGGGTATCAGAATGGCAATCATCATAACTTCGTCATGGTGACAGGCCAATAGACAATAGGAACCCACCAACGTATTTTCCACCATGCCCCACACGTCCATAGCATCGATGTAAAAATGTTCTGGTTTATGTACCCGTTGATAACACGCACCCCCTCCTTGACATAGGTGCTGCAGTGTATAAAAGTGCGTGTTGTATGCGGGGTAATACGGTAAGCTACACCCCTTAAATGCTTGCATGATATGACCCTGCATGAATGCTCTCTTTTGCCTTTTGTTATGCCATTCCTGATAGGAAGCGGGAATGATCGATAGTCCACCAAGGACTAAAAGCGCAAAGTATTCAAGCACTTGAGAAAACTATCAATACATGTATATTGTCTATAGTGGTGAAAAAATATGATCAATCTACAGTTTGTGACTGTCCCACTTGTAAAGGTAAGGTAATATTTAAGCTTGCAGGGGGAAGTTGGGAAGTTCCGACGGTCAGAAAATAATGTGTGCTGGCTTAATTACCCCTTCCAACATCTGTGCAGAAATAAGGGTCTGCATGGGTGATTGGAGGAATAAGGTATTTAACCCATTGGCACTCAGAGCGGCCAAAACAGGCCTGACTATTTTGTTGCTATTTTCCTCACAAAAGCGTTTTTATCAAACATATTTGAAGGAGAAATGTTTATCAGAATATAACCAACAACTCTCCTTCAAATATTTTGTAAGAATTTGCTTTGTTTCCAAGTTATTTTCAAAAGTATGAAAATAGCAGACGATACTTTCCTGGGGAACTCTGAGTGTGAATGGGTTAAAGCAGAGTTGTTAGGAATGTTCTGTTCTACATTATTTCATCATATTTTCCTATCAATGCTTTTGCCTGTAAGATTTCATCAAAATTGTCAGGTTGCTTTTGGTGGCAGTTAGCATAAATGAGGAAAAATAGAGTTGTTGGTTGAATTCTGTGGAATATTTCTCAATTAGATATTTTCTAAAAATGCTTTGGTTAGAAACTTTATCACAATAATGTCTGGCATTCTTAGGGCAGAAACAAACCAATACCTCAAGGTCATTCTTTTTCATGATTTTATGCTAGATAACAAAGCAATTTGCAAAAGTATTGGGGACACAGATGGCAGGCGTGGATCCACATCGGTTTACATCGATGCACGTGCATCGGTCATTCCCTAAGGTGCATCTCTTGGTTTCAAAGTGCATCAGCCAGATTTTGAAGTTCACCAACTACCATTTGTGGTATTTCATAAAAACTTGGGAAATATAGTATAAAGCCCCCTGAAACTGAAGACAGATGATCTATATGATATTGTGATATAAGTGCATAGATCAATTTTGGAGGCTGAATCCGCCTCTGGATGGCACTAGTCAACGAGATATCTTTGTGTGAATGCCTTTATATATACATGGAGAAAAAATATTTAACTGTACAACTAGAAAAGAATCTATCATGTCTATTGCCTTAGTCCTAAAACACACTTTGGATGGTTTTTCAGGATTCAAAAGATGTTACTTCATTTGAAATGATACTGGGCCAAAACCAAAGTGATCCAAAGTTAGTAAAGTGATATCATTTTTGTAATTCTTTTTATTTCTAGAAAAACTTACCTTGTACTTTTTCCATCAAAGCGTGAACTCGGATGAGCTTCAAACCGTTTGTCTGTTCCTTCTCCGTCCATTCCCGACAGAACGCCCACTTGCCCTGCTGTTCTACCAGCTGATTGGCTGAGTAAAGCGCCGCCGTTTCCTCGTTGATTGTGACTGATATTCTACATGGTTTGCTCACCCATCCCGTCACCATCTTTTCCTCGATGCGGCACACGCCCTGTACCGGCTCCAGTTCTCCGGTAGCGAGGCAGAAATCCTGGGAGCAGCGATTCTTGGGCTCTGGCTCATCCTCAGCAAGGTTGGAAAAGAGGGCGTACTTGCACGGTCCTGCTGGACCCTTGACCACAAGGAGAGTGTTGTTGACCTCAAAGGTCCAGACATCAGCGGAGGAATAGAGAGGACCGGCGGCACCCTTGATGAACGCAGCTTTCACCTCAGCTTCCCCACCTTCTTTTCTAGAGAGCGTGACGGCATACAGTGCAGATGCTGTATTGTTTTCGGCACCACAACTGTTGGAGCAAAGAACAAAAGCCACTGCGTGCTGTGGAATTTCAGAAAGCAGTGGTTTTGCTTCATTCCCATCCAAACACTGCGTCATGATGACCTTTCCTTGAACATGACCTTGAACTTCATCCTCGCTTGGCAGGTTTGTACGATTGTGGTATATTCCGTATCGACTATTCTCGGGGCCATCCACTCCTACATAGATCTCCTCCTTGGCCCCTATCTTCCAAAGATCATCCCCGGTGATCAAATTCGCTTTCACAAATGCGTCGTTTGGACCACACGTGATTCCATAGATGGCGCTGTGTGTCGTGTCATTATCGCTGGCACTACACATTATGAGCGTTGACCCGCCTCCCTGACCACCGCTGTGATTTCCATTGGCATAAAGTGGAAGAACAAAAGACTCACTTTCACTTTCGACTGCCACCCCAAATCCAAGATGGCCGTTACGAGCATCATTAGTCAAGAGGGTCACATGATTGGTACCAAACATCAGATTGGGTAATAAATCTCCTTCCTCATTGGTGGCAAAGCGATATTCCGGATGAAAGTGACCACCGTAATTGCTCGTTATTGAGATTACTCCATAATGGTTAGAATCAAAACCAGTCCAAAGAAATCCCATTTCCATCGTGCAATCCCCTCCGTTTTTGTTGTACATATTGGACATGAGGAGAAGGCCTGCGCAACCTCCATAGCCGCTGTTGACATTTAAACCAATAGGAACGAAGCAGCCAATCGGCCACTTACTGTTTCCCTTAGATCTCAGAACAGGAGAGTCCGCTGAAAAAACAACACATGAATGGGTTAACCTCCAATCAATGTCACACAAACGTATATTCGTATGTAGCAACGCTAAATAAAAGAAGAGAGACGAGACCAGCTAGCCATTCTTAAAGACCTACTCCAAAGCTGCAAAATTATTATGCTAGCTCTCAGTGTTGAGCTGGAATTGTAGTTCATTTTGGTATGTCACAAGACTATGGTGGACCAAAATTTATTTATTTATTTATGTATGTATGTATGTATGTATGTATGTATGTATGTATGTATGTATGTATGTATGTATGTATGTATGTATGTATGTATGTATGTATGTATTTATGTATGTATTTATGTATGTATGTATGTATGTATGTATGTATTTATGTATGTATGTATGTATGTATGTATGTATGTATGTATGTATTTATGTATATATGTAAATATGTATATATATATATGTATGTGTGTATGTATGTATGTATGTATGTATGTATGTATGTATGTATGTATGTATGTGTGTATGTATGTATGTATGTAGGTCAAACTGTGGAAATGGAAAAACTTAAAACAGAGGCCCATTTTTGCCAATTGGTCTAATGATGAAAACTTTGCATTCCTGTATTTAAAAGAGGGATATTTTTTGTTTAAAAGAAATAGCTCCTCACCTGGGTTATGTCTTGCTGGCAGAGACGGGAGGTCCATGTCAGCTACAAAGGAGTTGACCGCTGGCTCTGTAGTGCTTTGTGGAGGACTCGCTCCAGAACCCTGGGAATTCAATGACAGAAATATGATTCGTAATGATTCAAACAATAGCACTTTTCTATGGAACACCAAAGTGGAAAACATTCAGCACTGTAAAGTATGGCTACAATTGAATATGGCAAAAATGGTCAATACACACACACTGACAAGGAATTAGCCAGGACCTGTCCTGCCTGTCTTTTGGAAAGGCAGTTTCCTGAAAACCTTCTCTTTGCAAAGCCAAATCTTCTATGAAGAATTTTTAATTTTGACTTTTTGGGAGTGAAAACCAAATATTTTCCTAACAAACTATTTTGTAGCTCCATGGCTGAAATATGAATTTCCCTTTTTGACGCAATACACTATAAAATGTAGTTGGTATAAGGATTTGAAGTAGGTGAGTAACTAACTCTGGACGGGCAGAAACTTTAGAAATTGTTGTTTTGGAGAGGCATTTTTTAAATCCTGCCTAAGACCCTGCAAACACATGAAGTTTTTAAGAGAAGTGAGCATGATCGTTCCTCACCTGTTCGTGCACAGTGTCAGCGATGTCAGCTCCTCTAGAGATGGGCCGCCTCTCTGTCCTGGTGGCAGCGGGGCCAGGCGGCGGAGACTTTCTCTCTTGGTTGTTGTTTGGTCCATCTTCCCGAGGTCCTGGTGCGGTTTGAGGGTCCACCTGGACGGTGTATTCGCTCTGACAGCTACCCATACTTGTCACTCAATACTGAAACAGCCAGTACTAAAATGCAATTTAAATTGCCAAATAAGTTTTAGTTATACTACATAAAATTCTAATGACATATTGCAAGTCAAAACTATTTGTGGTTTTGTTAGCCATTGTTTAACACATTAATGCCTGAATATCTACTTGACCAGTGTCGTCTGGATCTGTCATAATTTTGAATAATTTTATAATAAAGCATCAATTTGTAAAATATTTGAAGTAGATTTGTGAATTAAGTTCTAATAAACAATATTAATTTTCCTTTAAATATTGCTTTTGTTAGAGAGATATCACCAAAAATGTTAGTTGGTTTTGGCTGCTGCAGGCATGAATGGGTTAAATTTTCACACTAATTGATTGATTAAACTTGTGCAGCTGATACCTAGGTTCTTAATATGTGTTATTACACTATCAACTTACCATACCTGCAACACTGCTGGCATTGGGCAAAAAACATCCTCCCAATTATTGTGTGTATCAAATCGATATTACTCACTTAGACATTTATTTATTCAGTAATGGCATGGTGCTATTGTAAAGTCTCATATTTATTGAATTGTTATACATACTTACCTCTAGAATGCTTGTCACAATGCAATATTTATTCAACCCTGCTTGCAGAGTACTGCTTATATAAATTAATTCTATCTATACTGTGCAAAAGACACTACTCCAGTATATACACACCCATGAATTAATTAGACCTTGGTAGAGTGCACGGGGTATAGTGGGCACTCTATGAGGTACTATCGGCTATAATCACAAACTATTTTCATTGTATATAATATAAGAAATCCAAGCTGTAACTGTGTTTGAATACCTATTATGCCATAACCACCCAACTTAAGTAAGAATTTGACTAAAAACAATATCCAAACATGTGGAATATAGCCAGAGACAGCATCATGAATTATAAATAAATGTAATAGTATGTATAGTTATCATAGCTATGTATATTGAGTTAACTCTCTCTCGCTCAGGAAGACAAATATACCACGCACAAATCAATGCCATTTAACCCTTGCATACTAAGAATTCATAAACCTGGATTAAAAAAGTTCTCATCTAAAAAATAACTTAAATGTCTATCTATGCCTATCCCAATGGTCTTAACATTTCCTTGCATGGTGTTAAACTATAGGTTAAAGAATGTCTTTAACTTATCATTTTCTTTGCATTTTTTATGTGTTTCAGGGTACTTCTATTTATACAGAAAAATTCATCTAGATGAAAGCAATTAGGTAGGAGCACCTTACACTACAACCAATAGCCTAATTGCTAGGTTAGAGACAGCCCTAAATATTTTTCAACCAGCTATCATTGGAATCGTATTATTTCATTCATCCCAGCAGTAGTCAAAAAGAGGCCTTACCATTTTTGATATCTCAGACTCTAATATAAGTATATTCTGCAAAACATATGAGGCAGAAATGTATAGCAGAACCAAGACTGCTACTTTTAAAGTGGATCTCTAAGCTTCCTCTTTCCTTTTAACTCTATAGATTACATACATTTCTTAGCATTTTCACCCTTTCTGGAGATATAAATATAACATATAATTTTCATAGTGTTACTTCCCTGGCACCTTTATTAGTACTTGCCCGTTTGCCCCACCAATTTTATTTTTGAAAAAAGGGCTTTAGGGCAAGTATATTTTAGTTTGCATTTGCCTGAATGGGCAAAGCTGATTTTCTGAACACTAGAAATATGCAAACATTGCAACAAGATTACAAAGGAAATGGATTTTCAAATCATTAAATCCATGATGAATAATACATGAAATTATAGCATATGTTATACCGGTTACTTATTCGGGTAAGTCAAAAATTATGTCAGGATGATAAAAATTATGACCGGTAACTACTTGCCCAGCAAGGTAAATTTTTTTTTTTTTTGGTGCCTGCTTCCTGTTTGTACATTATGATTTTTGTTACTGTTGTATTTGTAAGCATTTTCCACATGAGCAGATTCTAAAATAGTTCAAATATTTCTTTTCAACCAAAATTGACCGGTAACTACTTGACCAGCAAGGTAAATTATTTTGAAACTTATGTTGGTGCCTGCTTCCTGTTTGTACATAGTGACTTTTGTTACTGTTGTATTTGTAAGCAATTTCCACATGAGCAGATTCTAAAATAGTTCAAATATTTCTTTTCAACCAAAATTGGCTCAAAGAAATATTAGAATAAGTTTTATAGATAGATCATCACACTGCATACTTAGTCTCCTAAGAAGGTTTTAAACATGTATATTTTTTTGAAATACCATATTAATTTTCAAAATAATTTTCAAGTTGTTAGATCATGTCGATTTCAGAATCTAAATAGGTTAAAGGGTATTCTGATTAACATATTGGCTTATTTCCCCATGGTTACTGGTACACCAGTAGATCAATAATCAATAGTGCATCAAGTCTATTGTTCCTGTGGTAATACTACAGTACTGTTGTAAGAAGGATGTAGAGAGTAGAGTAGCCCAATGCTATTACCCTATTAGACTCCATCCATGCATATGAAACAACATGCAATAGCCAAGGGTCATCTGGGTACAGTATGGCCAGCCTAACACCACATAATTCATGGAAGTAAAGACATTGACCATATGTGTAGAACTGGAATGTCAGTATTTGCCAACAATTTAAATATGAATGTCTCCCCATGCTGGGATAGTAAAAGGTTGGTAACTGAAGGAATGAATGAAATTCTATGAATGAACCCCTGAACTGTTTCTTATGCAATCTGGTATAGAATGTATAGTTTGGGTTTATAAGGAATATTGAGTCTCTTGAAACTTACTATATACTGCATTGGAAAGTTTGTTGCAAAAAAAATAATTCAATGGTTCGAATAAAATGTTAAATTGTTGCAAAATGCCAATTCACTTAACATGATACAACTGTGGCAAATAGTTGATTCATCTATGAATACAAAGTATATCTTATATTTTGTTGCAGTTATGTTAAAATCCAAGATCTTCCAGCAAAGGAATCTTCATCAAAAACATTCAAGGATGACATTAAACATAGTTAAATGGTTATTTATATCTAATCAATTCATGGGGTATGCATAAACAAAGGATTCCTAATAATTTGAGAGGATTTCATTGAATATGTTTAGATATCTTGCACACAAACAAGTCTGAACCAGCAAAAGGATTTTAAACCACAACAGCCAAAATTACCTTAAAACTATTCAGAGGTTACCAAAAGCTAATCAGTTCTTGTGAATACCATGCGATAGGATGCCTGAAAATCAAAAAAAAAAGTCTTTTGAGATATCTTGCAGACAAGCTAGTCACTGCCAGCATAGGGTTTTTGAAGTAAAACGTGTCACTTTGACCTTAGGCCACTCCAATTTATTTACTTGTCTTACGTGCTCAGGAGGTAGGAAATGAGCCATTTTGGAATTTTAAAAAAAGTTGAAAAATGTGACTTTTTTTATTAATTTTATTTTTTTTAGAGTCTGACGACTAGGACTGGTAGCGATATGTTTCTACAAGCCTATTCTCAACTAAATGAAATCAATCAATCAATTAATCCCTGTAACCTGAAGGGTGGGAGGTATACCTCCTCAAGTCTGAGGCTCTACTACAGCAATGATAGCTTTCTGTAGTTGATTGAATCACCCTTACAAAGAATATTCTTAAAACTTGCACTTTTTTTTTTTTTTGGAGTCCAAAAAAAGCTTGTAAGACAAGTAATTCAATTGGAGTGGCCTTAAAAATGAATGAGAGGTAATCAAAATCTAATGAAAGAATCCTTGAAAATTTGAAAAGATTTCATTGAATGGTTTTTGCAGACTAAATCGTCTTGTCAAGCATAGAAGTTTTGATCTAAAACATCCCATTATGACCATAAAAAGAAATCAAAGGTCAACAAAATTTGACCAATCCAACTTTGTGCCATGAGAAAGAATCCCTAAAAATTTGAAAAGATTTTATTGCATGATTTTGAGATACTTTATAGACAATCCTGGATGTTGCTGCAGCTGTCGATGCCGGCACCTAAGGGTAAGGCCTAAAAAATCCCTACCCTAAAGTTTCTTTTGGCCCTCCTAAGTCCCAATCAACGTAAAACATGCATAAAACACACATTTTTGACCAAAAAAAATAAAATATTTTACCGACCTACCTACCCTATTTTTTTTCGTACCGTTACAGGAAACAAACAATTTATTTTTTTAGGCCTAACTAGGCCAAAAACAATATGTCTTGCCTGATAAAGTGGAAACATAACACAAGCAAACATTGCAACTTATATTGTCACACTCAGAAGCAAAACATGAACCACCAAAAAAATGAAAATCTATCAGGGCTCGACGTTAAGGCTAGCCCCGTAGCCCCGGGCTAGTTATTGAAAGTCAGGGCTAGTACATTCTACCTGTGAGTAGCCCTGAGGGGCTAGATAGAATTAGAATATCAGCGCTTAAAAAAGTATGAAGCCCTCCTTTGGCCCTGACTATCTGGATGATAATATAACTCAATTTAGCACAATACACTGTATTCTTTTTATATTATCAACAGAGGCTATGATATCAACAGAAGTCACTATTTGAACAGAGTTGTCATTAATATCAGGGCTAGCAAAAATATTTCAGGGCTAGTAAAAGTTTCGGTAACTAGCCCTGCTGGGCTTATGAAGTTTTTTCTTAATGTTGAGCCCTGTCTATTTTTCAAAATTTAAACAATTTGATAGATGCATTTTCCCATTGTTAAATAAATGTATTTTCCCATTTTCAAATAAATGTACTTTCCCATTGATAAATGTTTTCTTGGGTCATGTTTAGAGTGAAAACAGCTTGGTAGTGGAACAAAAACCACAAAAATAATGAGAATCTGTACATTAAAATTTACAATATAATTGGTGTGTTTTTATGTTGTAGAAAATGAGAATTGTATGACAACATACTTTGGTTCCTGTTGACCCATTTTGAGCAGCAATTTTTCAATCATTTAATCTCCATAATTATATTTCCTAAGTATTACTGGTGGTCACACAATTTGCCATTTCTAAAGCATGCTGAGTCTGTTATAACTGATATTGAGTACAATCAATACGTTTTGTCTATACTACAGTGCCATATCATTAGTTATCCTCCTGAACGCAGATGCCAGGCCGTATCCCTTTTTTACAAGGAGGATAACAAATTTATCATCAGTTTCTTTAAAAATATATATATATATTAAATATATATATATATATATATATCATTTTTTTTCATTTTTTTTCAATTCTTTTTTTTAATTTTATTTTATTTTTTGATTTTTTTTTTAATTTTTAATTATTTTTTTTAATTTTAATTTTTTAATTTTGTTTTTTATTCTTTTTGTGTGTCTTGTAATATAAAAACAACAACGAGGCTGAGACCTGTAAACTTGAGGTCAACCATGGTAACCATGGCGAAGGAGGATAAAACATTGAGCCTCGATTTGAGAGTGAGGATAAAACATCCTGAAATTGACAACTAATGAAAAGGAATGAAATACAGTCCAGTACCCAACAGCAATTGACCAATCAGCTGCCAGTATCAGAGTGAAGCTGATGATAATGAAAGATATCTGCCTTGGCTTTATGGTTATCATGTGCACATAATGAGAATCTGTAAATATCTAGAATTATAATATATGACCGATTATTAGTGGTATATTTCCTAATGTTGAAAATGGGAATTGTAGGAAAACATGTGTACTGACCCTAGTTGATCAATCTAGAGCAGCTATAAATCAATAATGTTATCTCCATGAGACCTTAATTATCCCAGAAAAGAGAAGTTTATGTAAATTTGCAATTTCTAAACATGGTAAGGCTGTTAGAAATTATTGTTAGGATAATTAACTTTAGTTGGTCTACAGTGCCAGCTCAAATTGTATCTCGGCCAAATGGTTATGATGCCTAACTTCCAATATTGTGCAAGTCTCCACCAGCTTCTTATCAATGAGTTGGCCTTGTTGCTATACAAATGTGTGGCATTGTGAGGGGCTAAATAACCATTAGGATCATTTTATCTTCCTAATTCCCAATGTCCACCTCTAGTGTTGGGACAATCATCGATTATAATCGATAATCGATCGATTACCTTTCTGATTCTGATTAATCGATTACAAAACTGGCAATCAATAATAATCGAAAAAGGTGACACCTAGTGGCAAAATATAGAACTAAATGACAGACAAGTTGTCAGCTTTCTTGTTATAAAACTAAGCTACAAAGACACTTCAAAATGAAGTTAAGGTAGGTGCTAATAGCAAATTATTGTCATAGACTATGACTTATTATTAGGCTCTAGACCTCTAGTACCCAATTACTGCAAAAGTGCAATGAACTGATTATGAGTGATAATCGATTGGTTGGCTGTAACTGATTATCGATCACAAAATTGCAACCGATTCCCAACCCTATCTACCTCATTGTCATATGATTTCAGCTGCTGAAAGTGATGTAAATCCTAACAGGCCCAACCAAGCCACCTTGCTTATTCCATTTTCTGCATGCAGCAGTAATATTATAAACTGTTTGCATATTTCATCAGAAGAGGTGACATGATTGCAGTATTCAGAGAAAAGAAAGTGATCATGTATGTATATTGATCGTGTTAGCAAGAAAGAAATGATAAAATTTTGATGTGGACTTGATTTGATTTCTTATATTCAATATAATGATGCTTGTAATCTCCTTGGTAGTATTTTCCAGCAATGAGTATAAGCCGGTAAAACTTTTCTCTATCAAAACATTAATATCAGGTCAAAAGCATTATGCTATATATATATATATATATATATATATATATATATTTATATATATACATATATATATATATATATATATATATATATATATATATATATATATATATATATATATATATATATATATATATATATATATATATATATATATATATATATATATATATATATATATATATATATATATATATATATATATATATATATATATATGTATATAATATGGCCCAGAAAAAAATAGTTTGTTTCCTGTAACGGTCTGAAAAAAAATAGGGTAGGGTAGGTTGGTAAAAAAGATCTTTTTGGATTCATTTTTTGTTCTAAAATGTGTGATTTATGCATGTTTTATGTTGATTGGGAGTTGAAAGTTAGATAAAAACTTGTTAGGGTTACAGGTAACCCACCCCCCCCCCCCCCCCCCCCCCCCCGCAATGATTTTTTTGTCATCTAAACCCCCCCCCTACAATGATTTTTTTTGTCATCTAAACCCCCCCCCCCCCCCACCAATGATTTTCATTACTTTTTCAAAACCCCATACCCCATGTTTTTTTTTCGTTTATACCATTTATTTGAGAAGCTGGGGTTTCCCTTCTTATGTACGCTATGTGCGCATGCGTGCATATGAAACGTCATCCATTGCCTCCATTGCCGACAATGAAAGTTGACCGCCTCAACTTTAAAACTGTGCCATACAGGCATCAGGCAACGGACTTTTATCAAATAAAGATATAATTATACAAAGAAACAAGGTATGGTACGAACGTGACTGGTTTTGGGGGGTGTTTCAGGTTATAAATATGAGCGCCCAGTTTTATTGGCACAGATGCTAAATTTTAAATGCTCGGATCTCTAGGCCTAACTGTGATTCGGCTAATAGACATCATATAGTAAACAACGGCCGATACCACAGTTAGAGTTGCTCTAACTAGTCCGGTACTGGAGCTGAACGCCAGGACAAACATGGCGGGTTGACAGCGGACTTGGTATACTATTCAAATATAGAAATGAAGGCGAACGTTTGCTCAAAAAGCCCCAGCTCTAAATTTCATTGACTGAAATTTGAAAGCGTCTGCTCTCTTTGGGTTTTTGGGTACACCTGCTCCATTTTCAAGAAGGGGTGTACAGCATTTTATGGCAGTGTCTTGGCACCTGTCCTGCGACTTTAATACCCCACACCCAATGTTATTTTTTTTGCCAGGTAACCCCCCCCCCCCCCACAAATCACAATGGTCAAAAGCCTTTTGACCAAGGTGAGCATTAATGGGTTAAGATGACATTCAATGGTAAGAAAATGGGAAACTGACCTATTTCCTGAGAAAATGGTCAGGGATGTCTTTATATCAGCATATATAATGATTATAATCTAATCAGGAGTTAATTACATTAGTCTTAGGGATGTCATCCCATCAGAAGATGGGATACAACTGATTGTCGTGGGAGATTTGACAAGTAAGCCTGCAAAATGTGACTTCATGTGAAAGAAGCCATGAAGAGCATATTGCGATCCTACTCCCAGTGGGTTGGCGGATGCGACACCATAACATTAACAGAACTGTAATAAATAACAATATAATATTGGAATATCGCATCTGCTCAAAATTGACTGTCGAGGTAATGTTTTAAAGCTCATGTACCTTTTAACAAAGTATTGTTACGAATTTACAGGAGTATTACCTTTTTCTGCGTTACTGGTTCTAGGTTTGAGTTTTGACACTCAATCCCTCCTGTCAATGTTCTGGTGGCAGCCCATACATCAGCGAGCTAGAGCGGACACAGTGGCCATTTGTAAACACCTTATTTAATCTCCAAACAACATTGGTCGCTAAGACCTTTAAAAGATGAAAAAGGAAATTCAGAACAAAAAAGCACAGTCTGATATTAAGATAAATATAAACCATATCGAAATATAGTTTGATAAAAATTATGATTCTCTCTATCATTATAATACGAGCGAATATGTGTATTTTACTTTGGATTTGAGGATATCTTAAGGATGCACTTAGATTTTTGCCGGGTGCACCGCGGCACAGCCGGTACGTGGTTATTAGTGTTATGATGCTTCCATTCCAGCGGCATCGTATTTGGTCGTCCATCGATCACCTGATTTTTGATCAACACTTCTTGCTTTCTCAGTAAGATTTACCTGGTCTAAAACGACCTGACCAATACTCGTTGGCCAACATACTGATTGTGAAGGAGAAGTGTTTTACAAAGGTTTGTCACTGTATAATTACTGAATCGAAAATAATATGTTATCTATGTGTATAGATCGAGCCACTCTATCGTCAGGTATGCCTTTGTTTACATTATGAGGTTGACTGGCCATACCCACGATAGAGAAAGCCCCATACAAAACTTTTCCACTGCGCCCAAAAAACTGGGCGCTCACATTTCTAGCCCAGTCTGGCCACCCAAACCAACTGAATTCGTTTCCTACCTTGGTAATTTACGTTGTGACGCCTTTACAGCATTCAAATCCGTCCAGAGTACGAGAAATGAGAGCTTTTTGGCTGGAAGCGATAATTTTCACAGTGTCCGTTCCGCCATTGAATTCGAGGCATGACTAGTCGAGCAGCACTGTCCATCATTTCCTGTATCAAACCTATCACCTTTTCACACGTGTGCTGCTCGACTAGTCATGCCTCAAATTCAATGGCGGAACGGACACGGTGAAAATTATCGCTTCCAGCCAAAAAGCTCCCATTTCTCGCACTCTGGACGGATTTGAGTGCTGTAAAGGCGTCACAACGTAAATTACCAAGGTAGGAAACGAATTCAGTTGGTTTGGGTGGCCAGACTGGGCTAGAAATGTGAGCGCCCAGTTTTTTGGGCGCAGTGGAAAAGTTTTGTATGGGGCTTTCTCTATCGTGGGTATGGCCAGTCAATCTCATAATGTAAACAAAGGCATACCTGACGATAGAGTGGCTCGATCTACTATGTGTAAAGCACTACATTTTCTTACTATACCTGTATACACAGGTATACTACAAGTATTTTATAGACAAAGTTGCAGTCTACAGTTACCTTATATCGTTTTGTTTTGTTACAACGAGTTATCTGAAAAAGACTTAGTTACTAAAAACAACAACAATGTATCAGTATGAGCCTAGTCGGCTAGTGAAGTCCCCTTCCCTTGCTTGTTAACACAAATGACGATCACTGGATAGGCAACCAGCACCTCTCGCTCAACAGCCTCGCCACATCTCCTAGCCCAGTTGTTCATAAGAACCACGAGGTGCGTTCTGCGCATGTGTGTGAGCAACCTCTTCTATAATTTAAACAAAGACGAGAGCCTTCATTCGTCTGTCTCCTAGTGACGTCACACTGAGGCAAGATTAGGGGTGTCTACCGTGTCTATACTATCTAGTATCTAGGGTTTTACAATGGGCCGTATGGTAACTATTCTGTGGCGACCAATCCATTTACTATTCATCCAAGTTGTAAATCTTGTCAGATTATAGTTTGAGCAACTCTAACTCCTATACACTGCCGTTATTTACTATACCGTATTTGCCCGATTAAGCGCACAGTCACGAATAAGCACACCCCCTTATTTTTCACATTTTATAACCTCCCCCAGAATAAGTAAAAAAAAGCAAAATCACATACCTTTCTTCTTGCCGTGTCTGCAAACTAGCACTTAATTCCGCCATTTCAGCAGTTCCTTCGTGCTCTCACTGTTCATATTCACCGCATGATCGTACTATTGACTAATTAACAATCTTTTCAGAGGTGCAATAACGGCTATTATGCTCCAACCCGCAATCATTGAGGGGTGCGGTAAAATGGAAGATCGCCAACACCCCTACTCAGAAAAAATTCCCAACCTCTACCCGCTTAATAGGGCAGTACGGTATGCTGTCTAGTGGGTTAGAGATCTGAGCATTTGAAAAATAGCACTTGCGCCAAGGAAATTATATTTATAGCTATAATCAACACCTAAAACTAGCCATATTTCTATCCTTGTCTTTGTTTTATTGAAATTGATAAGATTGAAATTGACATTTAAAAAAAATTCCTCATACAAAGCTGGGTGTCCTCAGAGAAATACATCCCCTTGATCCGCAACCCCATAGGCACAGCATGCGAGTACCTAGGGTATGTGCGCCTCGGGTTACGCGGTGTAGCCAGGGGAAGTATTGGTCACGTGATTTTTTGCAGCAGGCAGCCAATCTTGGGATACACAGGTTATCTATGACTCATATAGTCGGAGACAGCGAAATTTGATGACGCATGCACAGTGCCCACTCCCTGTCTACTACTCCCAGGTGTCCTGAAGGGTGTCCAAATGATGTCCAGACAATCTGCTGGCGAATACTATGTTTCTGGGATCAAAAATACAGTTTTCTTTTCATGGAAAAGAACGCCCCTCGGAAGAAACTACAAACCCTGGTAGATAGCTATCAAAAGCAGCCGTTTAATATTGATGAAATCTTGCAGGCATAACACAATCAGGAAAATTTTGAAAAGGAAATTTTAATCAGAGCACTACCAACAACTCTCCTTTAAATATTTCATAAGATTATACTCATTACAGTTATTGCCAAAAGTGAGGTATATCAAGATGATAGTTTAAGACAAACTCATAAGCATTAATGGAGGGTTAAAATCCATTTCTTATTTTTTATTTGCAGATGAAGCTGGTGAGAGGCCAAGCTCTCCCTGATGCCCTATCCACCGCTGTTCTGAAGTTCTGTGAGGAGAATTTGAGTACTCGGGACACTTGAGTGTCCATGGCAGCATTACAGTTATAGCTGATGAGACAACAACTGTGGGATTCTTCAGTAAAGCTCTACCCAAACACATAGGTAAGTTTGAGAGAGAGAGAGAGAGAGAGAGAGAGAGAGAGAGAGAGAGAGAGAGAGAGAGAGAGAGAGAGAGAGAGAGAGAGAGAGAGAGAGAGAGAGAGAGAGAGAGAGAGAGGGGGGGAGAGAGAGAGAGGAGAGAGAGGGGGGGAGAGAGAGAGAGGCAGGGGAGAGAGAGAGAGAGAGAGAGAGAGAGAGAGAGAGAGAGAGAGAGGGGGGGGAGAGAGAGAGAGGCAGGGGAGAGAGAGAGAGAGAGGCAGGGGGGAGAGAGGCAGGGGAGAGTGAGAGAAGAGAGGGAGAGAGAGAGAGGCAGGGGGAGAGAGAGAGGCAGGGGAGAGTGAGAGGAGAGAGAGAGAGATAGATAGAGAGAGGCAGGGGAGAGAGAGAGAGATAGGAGGCAGGGGGGGGGGGAGAGAGATAGGCAAGGGAGAGAGAGGGAGGCAGTGGGGGGAGAGAGACAGAGATAGGCAGGGGAGAGAGAGAGAGAGGCAGGGGGGAGAGAGAAGGGCATGTAGGGGAAAGAGGGAAGGGGCAGGTACGGGAGACAGGGTGAGGGCCAGAGTTAGAGCACTCCGGGCGCATTGCTAGGACCACTCTGCCCTGGGGTCTGATCAAGACAGCCTGCCCCATAACTTCAACCTTCATTCTATATCTCAGTTTGACATCCTGGTGATGCTGTTTAACCCATTAACACTCACAGCAGCCAAAAGCAGCCAGACAATATGGGTGAAATCTTTCAGACAAAAGGATATTTGGGAAAATATTTGAAGGAAAAGTGTTCATTAGATCATCACTGACAACTTCTCTTGAAATATTTTGTAAAATCATTCCTAATTTTCAAGTAATTATCAAAAGTATCAAAAGTCCAGACAACAATTTCAAGATTAATTCTTAAAGGACAATTCCACCATGAGTAAAACAGAGGCCCAAATAATTCCTTACGGTATTCTCTACTTAAATCCAAGTTCCTACCAGTGCCAACCTTCATACAAGAAGTATATTGCTGCTTTTACACCTCCATAACAGACACAGAATGCATACACTGGGGGCGGCCATTTTGGGCTTTTAATAGCTTCTAACATGGCTGCTGGTGCAACTATTAGTCATTAGCAGTAAGGTAGCTGCTTACTGCTAATGACTAATAGTTGCACCAGCAGCCCTGTTAGAGGCTATTAAAAGCCCAAAATGGCCGCCCCCAGTGTATGCATTCTGTGTCTGTTATGGAGGTTTAAAAGCAGCAATATACTTCTTGTATGAAGGTTGGCACTGGTAGGAACTTGGATTTAAGTAGAGAATACCATAATAAACTATTTGGGCCTCTGTTTCATTCATGGTGGAATTATCCTTTAAGCATTAATGGGTTAAGAATGATCTCAAAAGGAGAATTGGAATGAGTCAGAGAAAGGGAAATGCTTAAACCAGGAGGGTGTCACCAATTGACCCAAACACTTGGTAAACACAAAAAAGAAAACATAATTTGGTGTAGAATTTCTTACAATGTCAAATTAAACAATACAACTGAAAATTTAAATGGTATGAATTCACTCATACTAAGAATACTGTGTATCTGGAATATTTAGAGGTATTCCTATTTCCGCTTATTTTCACTGACCTTTTCGAACAGTGAAAATTGAAAACGTGAATAATATAGATGACAGAGTATTGTTTCAGGGCGCCAGCTAATTCAGGGGTTACATAATGACTTCAACTTTCATTCTTTTTCTCAGTTTGACATCCTGGTGATGCTGTTTTAGAATGATATCAAAAGGAGAATGGGAATGAGTCAGAGAAAGGGAAATGCTTAAACCAGGAGGGTGTCACCAATTGACCCAAACACTTGGTAAACACAAAAAGAAAACATAATTTGGTGTAGAATTTCTTACAATGTCAAATTGTCATAATGTATCTAGGTACAGGTCTGGTTGCCCAGATCGGCCTGTCCTGGTGGCTGACCACTGTCTGACTGTCCCCTCCTGACTGACTGCCCAGCCTAACCTCTTTGTCATATCATGTACATGTATTTATATACAACATAGTAAAGGATTACAGCTGGTTAATGTATGTATTCATTAACGGTGGCACCCCTTGATTTAGGATGGTTTATATTTGTCACGTAAATAGGATGGATTACAACAACAGGTAATTAGAAGATAATCATTTAGGGTTGGACACCTTTGTTAAGGATTGCCAGCTGGTGAGCTACCACCTTGATTGCAATTGGTCACCAGGCTTGCCAGCCCTTGGGTGAGCTATAATCACTTGCTAATCAATGTTTGATCAAGACTGCCTTTAATCCTTAAGGGTCAGACCTAAAATGTCAAACAGGGGAAAGCATAACAAACCTATATTTTCCCTATGATAACTTACATTCAATACTGAGCCAACAGTGAACAATTAAAGCGCTAAACACCCTTTTCTGCAATACAACCGTGAATATTTCGTACCGTGAAAGATTCCGGATATACAGCAATATGCATTGTTTCTGGAAGCAAAATGCAGGTTTTTGGCTGTTCCGAATATGTTTAATAATCTCCCTTGAATATGAAGCCCCCGTGCATAACTTAATGACAGCCCATGTTGGACACCCAGTTTTAAAGATAATGGCCTAGACCCTGAGTTACTGAGAAAAGAGGATTTAGGCAAAACAAGAACTTGAGAGTGATTCCAACCATGGACCTTGTACTGTGGTGAGTCACAGCTGACAGATGTGTTTGTTTTGTAGGTGAATCCAGATGCGAGGCTCCTGTTATACAGGATGGAGTACTTCAGGGCAACCTCTCCTGCTCTATGGTCAAGCACACAACATTGCTAACAGAAGGTAAAGATGACCTTATCTTAGGCAAGGTTTTCAGTATCAGAATGATTAGATCGGTGACCATTTTTGGTCACCTTACTTCAAAATTGTGGCTAAGGCTCAGCCAGGCTAAGTAGTTTCAAAGAAAACGGAATAAATGGTCAACAGAAAAGATCATTCAAATTCCTCAATCTGTTTTTACTGATATTGATATTTTTCAATAGTTCATACTAGAATATATCTTTTTATATGTAAAAAACAAAATGTGCTACATTATGAGATATTTAAATAAACCATAAAAAGTTGCTGGATAAACTGGGCCAGGAAGACAGCACTAAATGTTTGGAATATCAAATTTTATCACTTGTTCTGCCATATTGCGGCTAAGTCATGACTCGCCACTTGTAACTGGTGGAGAAAACCTTAGTACCTGACAAAAAACACTGCTTAACCCCAAGTCATTGGCAACTCTCTCACATGCCCTGGCTGGGATTCAAACCCAAACAGTAGTGGGAGAGAGCTAGCAGTCAGTGGCAACTCCTTAGACCACACAGCCATCAGGGTTTCACTATTGGATGAGGAATCAAGTACTCAGCCCAAAAGAGTAGAAATATTGTATTGATTTGTGTTCAATTGTTTTCATTCATGAATATGTTTGTGTGAATCTAACCTAGCTGCAACCCAAAAGGCAAAGAAAAACTTAGGGAAATAAATGCTTTTAACTATCACAATGTTTATCAAGCAATTTATTTCAAATATTCAAAGTTTTCTCCCAAATCACCATCCTCTCCTTGGATAGTACTTGCTAGAGGCTATGACAATTCCTAAATGCTTCATGTTGTCAATAATACTACAGAAAGCTCTGTGTTGCAACTGGCCTGGTTGGGGTATTGGACTGAACCAGGCTCTTGGCCAGAATTTGGAAAATGCCTGACAAAATAGCATTCACAAAATTTCTGCCGTCTGTATTTGGCCACTCATCTACTTCAAATCCTTATATAAAGTACATTTAATAAAAGGGGCCCTAAAGGCTCACAAACATATCAGCTTATATGAAAGTTATACACTTCAAGAACAGGATGCTACCATTCTTTTTCTCTCAGTGATCCCGTGAGGGGAGATTTTTGCGTATTGTCATCCTCCTAGACAGCCTCTGCCAGCCACTGGGTGCGGCCATGTTTTTCAAGTGCTATCAGCTGTGACACAATCGGGTGGCAGGGATCACATCCTGTCTCCAAGCTACCTCTGGGCAGTGTATCTAACAGCAGTGCTCCTGACAAGAGCTCTCTGCACAAGTTGCATAAAAACGTATATATCAAACAAGAAAATGGTGAAATCATGTGCAGCAATTGGCTGTAAAAAAAGACATGGTAGTGGAGAAAGCTTTCATAGATTTCCTAGTAGTAAATTTAGACAAAAACAGTGGTTAGCATCCATGAAACTTATAAACCCACCTGTCCTGAAGTATGCATATGTATGTTCAGACCACTTCACTGACGAGGATTATGTCAGGAATCACACACTGCAGTCAGGATTACTTCAGAGTACAGTTAACAAGGTTCTGAAGAGGGATGCTTTTTTAGAAGGTTTGGGTACTTGTGAAATAGGTGTGCATAATCTCTCACACTTCTTCAAAAAAAGAAACAGTCACAAACTCACAATTGATACACCTTTTATCATGCTCCATGCAACTCCTATTGCATCTAGTCTTACTTTCTTCAAGGATATAATATCTGGTAACCAATTTTCATAAATCTCTTATTTCAAGCAGAAGTGATCTTGCAATTTATCAATTTCGGGATTTATTTACTTTATTGGTATACATTTACTAGTCTCAACATGATTTACCTTCATTCAGTTGCTCAACGAATATAAGCACAGGTGTATGCATTAAATGTTTAATATTGAGCCAGCATGAGAAGGGTAAATATCATTCCCTAACTTACAAAATTGAAACAGCTAAGGTTATAGTCAGTCATGACCCCATTTTCACTGGGAAGAAATACATTTCTAAATAGTACTGCAATATAGAGGAAGGTTGAAATCAAAATATCTCAAATTGCAAATGACCCTTTCTTTTATTTATGATAGAATAAATGACATTTTCATTTACTCATTACCAACCTTCTCTTAATGACTTATGATTAATAATCATACTCTTCATTATTATGATCTGATGTACAGACTTTAGCAACCCTAACAGCTAACTTTCAGGGTGAATGGCAATTTTCATAGGTACCTCAACATGGTCTTTATTAATCCACTGAGAATAGACTGTGCAGGATTTTGTTAGTTGTGTTACAACTGAGGTTTTGTCTTATGTCTAGGTCCCTAGGGTAATAACAAAAGTAAGTAAAGGAAAGGGACACACAGGGTAATTGACCTTGTCCAATTGGCATTACACATCTAGACCCCATGGGACACAAGGTAGTAAACACAGGAGGTGACTAGCAGTACTGGGAACAGCAATCATCTTCATTTCCTTTAGTAATTGTGTACATATTCATGAAGATTATAGAAAAGAAATGTCAAGAATACCTTTGGAAGGGGCCTGATAATTTAAAGAAGGAAAGAAGTCTGACAGGTGCACCACAACATGCTATTTAAGCGCCAGCCCTCTGTTTCCACATCTTGACCATCAAATTCATCAACACCTTGAACTATGTCCATATAATCCACCTGATCACCTTCAGCCGCTCTTGGTTCAAAGTCGTAGGGATTTGCATACCTAAACATCTTGAATGTGCTTCAGAGCAGTGAAATATCTACCTCCTAGACAGAGCTACTGGCTTTATCTGATACACCCACTAAGCTGCTTGCCACCCATTTACATAGACTACAGCAGCATGAGTTGACTCAGATCCAAGATGGCGGCTGCCCTGCCTCAATGGAGGTGCTATTCACTAATTGCAATTTGAGATTTCTCTTTGTGTGGAGCTCTAGGGCTTCTCTGTTTATGACAGATGTTGAGCTATGTTCATGAACTTTCATATAAACCTATGATGTGTTTTTCCCCAAGTTCCCCTTTAATAGCCTATTGTATCATAAAGGACAATCCATTCCTCAACTTTGTTGTAAAAGATGATTTGTTAGGAAAATAATATGTTTGTTATTAGTTTTAATAAGTTAAAATTGAAATTCTTTATAGGAATTTTTCCCTATCTAATCAAAAAGGTGACTTTCAGGAAACTGCCTCCAAAAGACAGGCTGAATGGGGTCCTGGCTAAATCCCTTGACTGCACATGCTTCTAAGAACTTCAAATTTCACTGGTCTGGCTAGCTGGGCAGACCCTGTATAATATTTTATTTCTTTTTTTCTTCAGTGAAATCCGAGCCACAGGATGTCAATTCAGCCACTTCATTACCACAGGAGTGTTGGAACCCTCCTGTAGGGGGCGGCACCTCATTTGGCGAGAATGTGCAGAGCAGCATTCCAGCAGAAGCCAGGGCGAATAGGGAGTTATGGGAACTGCAACAAGGTGGCGCCACTTCGACATCACACAGCAGCCCTGTTTCCTCCATTAACAATACTTCTCTCACAGACAGGATTTCAACAGGAAATATTCGTGAAATTCCCCGAGTGACGCACCATGTAAACAAAAAACAGAGTTTGTTTAATGAACATACCACTCCAGTGAATTACCCACTTTCCGCTAAAGTGGCTGATAGGAAACACTATCAGACCTCCACCGGTTACAAATACCTACAGAGAACTCTGGCCAAAAAATACAAGAGACAAGTAATGCATGGCGGTAATGCGAATATAGGTATAAAGGAGTATGTGGGTGCGGCGATTTCACAGTCCCCAGGGGTTGGGATGGTGCCAGGGTTGGTAGAGGGGGAAATCTCACACATTGTTGATACCAGTAACTACTCCTCGCCTTTATCCAATCCTTTAAGTGGAGAAAGTGGCTCATTGGCTGGACGTTTGGCAGGAAATGCCATATCCTCAACCGAGCTGGATCAGCAAGCCCCGAGAACAGAACACTTTCACAGTAGTGGCGCAAAACCGTTCGTTTGTGTGGAGTGTGGCCAGGGGTTTTCTTTCCAGGCCACTCTGACTCAGCACATGAAATGTCACCGCTGCTATAAGTTTAAGTGTGAGCAGTGCGGGAAGTCCTTCAGTCAGAAGGGGACCCTCAATAGGCACATTCTGGTCCACACAGGAATCAAGCCGTACTCCTGTAGCTTTTGTGGAAAGGCATTTAACAACAAGAGTAACCTCCACCGTCATGCTTATACACATCAGGAGAGAAAAAAGAACCCAGATTTTATATCTGTGATTGAGTAGCACTCGGAGCTGCATTATACGAGAGGAAACAACTCACTAGTAATTTGTCTCATGAGCTCACAAATAATTGACACTTTGGGCAGAGCTTTACATAAGTTTTCAGACTTACTCCAGTAGGACAAGTAGCCCACAATTTCTACTTGATCTCCAAAAGTTTTAACTTTTCCTTCAATAACATATTAGACTTGCATGATAATTTCATATATGTATCATGTATGTATATGTATTACAAGTCTTTTTTGTCTAAAATATGTGTCTTAAAGGCAGTTTTTGAAATATAGATATATTCCAAAACTGAATTAAAAATGCATGAACAGAGACATGCCTCAGGTATAAAGCAGTAATAATTAGTCGTTTGTTTTCTTTGGTAGGTGACCAGCTTGACAGGAATAAATATTTGCTGCAAGTTTTTTTTTATAAAAAGTACATAGCTTCAATGTGTGGTGGCAATCTCATTCTTTACAATGAGATCCAATCACTTCTGTTAAAAGATAGACTGTGGTATGACTTAGATTGGAGTAGTATACATCTACATGTTGGAAAAGGTTAGTGCCTCATTCAAAGCATTCTAATGAAAAATGTTTTGTTTGTTAATAAACATTCATACATTAATACTACATTGCCTTGCATTTAGTTTTATTTTCATAAGAATTACATTTGGCAGCCATAATGAAACATGATTAGCAGTACTCTAACTAGATCGAGCCACTCTATCGTCAGGTATGCCTTTGTTTACATTATGAGATTGACTGGCCATACCCACGATAGAGAAAGCCCCATACAAAACTTTTCCACTGCGCCCAAAAAACTGGGCGCTCACATTTCTAGGCCATTCTGGCCACCCAAACCAACTGAATTTGTTACCTACCTTGTAAATTAACGTTGTGACGATTTTACAGCACTCAAATCCGCCCAGAGTGAGAGAAATGAGAGCTTTTTGGTTGGAAGCGATAATTTTCAACGAGTTTGTTCCGCCATTTAATCCAAGGCATGACTAGTCGCGCAGCATTATCCATCATTTCCCATATCAAACCAATCACCCTTTCACACTTGTGCTGCTCGACTAGTCATGCCTTGAGTTAAATGGCGGAACAAACTCGTTAAAAATTATCACCTCATGCCAAAAAGCTCTCATTTCTCTCACTCTGGGCGGATTTGAGTGCTCTAAAAGCGTCACAACGTTAATTTACAAGGTAGGTAACGAATTTAGTTGGTTTGGGTGGCCAGAATGGCCTAGAAATGTGAGCGCCCAGTTTTTTGGGCGCAGTGGAAAAGTTTTGTATGGGGCTTTCTCTATCGTGGGTATGGCCTATCAATCTCAGTATGTAAACAGAGCCATACCTGACGATAGAGTGGCTTGATCTATACTCTAACTAGATAGGGGGCACACCAGGTCACCTTTGGAAACACACTTCGAAAACAAATCATATTGGGATGCTTTAGTGGAACATCATAAAGATATGATAAGTGTATTGATGTAAATTGTTTAATTGGGAATAGTATTGCTTATGAGATATGGGATATTTATAGACCGAGAAATGGTTCACTTTCAAGAAATTCCTATAGCTTAAAAAATACTGAAAATTTCTATGATGTCCAATAAGTGCAAAATTCCAAATAACTTACAGAGGTGTGATAATGTGTTAATACATCCCAGCAAAAAAAGAGGTCTTCCCTGCTTTATTTGCAAGCAGCTTGGCAAAGTGCTAAACTTCCTTCTTATATTCCCAGCCGCTTGGAGAATGAGTCTTGATTGAAATCTTATTTACTAAGCGGCTTGGTGAACAGTGTCAGCCGCTCAATGAACACTGGATCAGCCAGAGACCCGCAAGGATCCTAAATCAATCTTAACCCATTTACGCTCATAGCGGCCAAAAGAGGCCTGACGATTTTGGAAATATTTTCCTTATAAAAGCATTTTTTGAAAACATTTGAAGGAGAAATGTTGACCAGAAGATAAACAACAACTCTCCTTGAATTATTTCGCTAACTTTAGCTTTATTCCCAAGTTATTTCCAAAAGTATGAAAGTAGCAGACGATACTTCTAGAGGAACTCTTGAGTGTGAATGGGTTAATTACACCATGTTGCCAGGTGAAAATATGCAATTAGTGTTTCTTCATTTATATTAAAAACTTTACAACATTTGCATAATATTTTCCCCCAAAAGTATGATATTTAACCAATTTTCACTATTTTAATACTGCAAAGATAACAATACCTTCCTACCTGCAAATGGATTTCTATATCTTGGTATAAGCAGAGTAAATACTTCTTAGACATCAGGCCCAATTACAGTGGACGAATGACATGCCCAAAACTCTCAGCCAATCACTTAATAGTATGAGCGATGACCAAGTTGGCACGGTCGATTAATAATTGTGGGCAGGTTAAACTTCCCTTCCCCCTACCCGATTATGAGGCTTTAATAAGAAAAAAGAGATAAGAAGACTCCCACATGACGTGTAAATAATAGAATACAGTAGGATCCCAAAATTAACTATCTTGCTTCTATCCGGAAAAGTGTACAAATTAAGATGAAGTAGAATGTTTGAGGAGTGGTTTGGGTGGTTAAGATATTTAACATTTAAGTCCGCAACTGGTCTGACAGCTTTTTCATCATACAGAGTATAAGGTTATTATTAAACCTAGCAAATAAAACTGCTTTCAGCGAAATATTTCTCAAAAGATAGCTTTTAAAAGATAGCAGAGTATAAGGTTATTATTAAACCTAACAAATAGAACTGCATTCAGCAAAATATTTCTCAAAAGATAGCTTTTAAAAGATAGCAGAGTATAAGGTTATTATTACTCCAAACAAATAAAACTGCATTCAGCGAAATATTTCTCAAAAGATAGCTTTAAAAGATAGCAGAGTATAAGGTTATTATTAATCCAACCAAATAAAACTGCATTCAGCGAAATATTTCTCAAAAGATAGCTTTAAAAGATAGCAGAGTATAAGGTTATTATTACTCCAAACAAATAAAACTGCATTCAGCAAAATATTACAGCTTTTCCATCTGGACAAATGCATCTGCGGCAGAGCATATGTATTCCTCAGATGTTTATGGGTCCACTGTTACAGGCATCAAAATGTCAACAACTAGACTTTGAACTTAGAAAATTTGAATAAGTCAATCTCTGATACTTGTGCGAGTTTACAGAACTTCATTAAGACAAAAATGAAATCGTTTCTTTTTCATTAAGATACTTCAAAAAATTTAGATTGTGCATGTATATCAAGGCAATTATAGATGATGGATGGTTTGTTATGTTGGGTGGTTAATTATTAATGTGCACAGGCACAATTGTAACTTAAAAATATTGCAAAATTAGATAAATCTTTTCATTTTTTTTTTTGATACAAATATCTTATTTTGTTGAAAATCATTGATATCTTGTAAGTTGGTGCTTGGTAGGCACTACATGCCAGTGGCAGGAAAAGTGATAATAAACAGATTCTTCAATGTACCACTCCCATCCCGGAGCGTTGTAGACCTCAAAATGTACAAATGTTTGAGGAATAGTTAGGGAGTTAAAGATATTTCACACTTAAGTCTGCTACTGGTCTGACAGCTATTCCATTAAACAGAGTAAAACATGATTATTGAATCAAACAATAAAAACAGCATTCAGTGAAACATTTCTCAAAGGACAGCTTTTTTGTCTACATATATTCATTCGTATCAGAGTATGTGTACTCTTCAGATGTATATGGGTCCACTTTTACAGGGCTCACAATGTCAACAACTAGACTTTGTCCTTAAAAAACTTTAATATGTCAATCTGTTACTTGTACAAGTTTACAGAAGTTCATAAAAACTTAAATATGAAATGTACCCTTAGAAATGATTTTATTCCATAAAAGATAAACTCTTGAGCTACCTGGACATGACAGAATGTGATACAGCAAAATATACTTTCTTTTGGGGATTGTATGTCATGTTGATGTCCTTTTGTTTATTATACAGATATCATAATATGGACTTATCAGTGTATCCATGCACAGAAAGATACATTGTTCTGCCAGTGAAGAAAATAGTTACAAGTATCAATATCAGCATTTAGAGGTTTATTTTATATACACAAAAACAACATCAGCAGGGCTTGGTATCAATAAATAAAATGTAGTGCTTCACTAATTGCTATCCCATTCACCCCTGGACTACTAGCGCCCCCTCCCACAGTCTGTCTAATGGGGTGGCAGTTTCCAGAAAGACACCCACAAAAACCTTGATGAAGAACTTTTTTGCCATGATTATTGTTTTGGTGATAATCAATTTTTTTCTATCAAACCATTTTCGAAGTCATGGCTGATGTGCTGCCTGCCCTTCTTAACATCATAAGATAATGAAACTTTTTTGATATAAGATTTTAATTAGGCCAGACGCTAAATATGGACAGGCAACATATTTGCGATCGCTGTTTTAGACTTCTCTTCACTTTTTCAAATATTACTCACTTAGAATTATCTTCAAACGCTGTGCACTACTGATACGTATGGGTAAAATGGACTGCCCACCGGTTCTACTGAGTCATGCCAAGGTACAAACCATGCCTTGCTATTTCCATTAACCCATTCACACTTCGAGCTCCACCAGAACCTAACGTCTGCTACTTTAATACTTTTGAAAGTTCACAAAATATTTGAAGGAGAGTTGTAGTTTGGCTTCTGATAAACTTTTCTCCTTCATTCGTTTTCCAGAAAAATGCTTTTGTAAGTAATATATTTCCAAATTTGGCAGGCCTGTTTTGGCTGGTATGAGTGTTAATGGGTTAATACACTGTTCTCTTGGCCAGCATACATAAAACAATATCAACTAGTATCATAATCATACTACAGGTGAACTTGGATATGACAGACTCAATGGGACCAGGCAAATTGGTCCGTCATATGCAAAATCTGTTGTATACGTATGACGAATACTTGATATGCATCAGACTGGGACCAAGCATATCGTCCGTCATATGCAAAAATCCGTCCTACAGTGGTCCGTCATATCCAAGTTCACCTGTATAACATAAGACAATATAACACATCCCACACTATACAAATTTAGATGCTGGTCACATCTTTATTTTCATACATTTATTTTTTTCAGATTGTAAAGTAAAGCAAAGTTCAACTAATTCATGCTTGTAGCAGTTTAAAAGGCCTGACTATTTATTAGGTGTATTCCATTTGGAAAATATCTAAAGGAGAATTGTTCAGTAAGAACTAAACTACAAAATTCTCCAATTCCATTTTTTTATGTGAATTCGTGCTTTATTCAGAAGTTATTTTCAAGAGCATCATAGACAGTAATTTCAAGAAGGACTATCACTTCAAGCATGGATTAGTTCAACAACTATGGTCAAATATATCCCACAACCCATTCTGTGTAATTTTCTAAGCTGGCTATGAATGAGGGGATTCAGTCCTGGTGGGGTGGCTGGTCAGGGTTCGCGCCCCCTGCTGCCTGTCCACCCTCGCCCCAGTTGAACCCGCCGGGCCGCTCGTCCTCCGCCAGGGGCTGGTAGTTCGGGTCATCTGTGACCGGCTCAAATAACCATTTACTGGAAAGAGACAAAGCAAGAGTTATATTAACCCATTAATGCTCGACGTTATCAAAAATAGCTTGACGATTTTGGTGATAGCTTTCAGGTATGAAAATATTTAAAGAAAAGACGTTAATCAGAATATTACACTTCTGCTTGAAATGTTTTGTGAATTTTTTTTATTTCTCAAGTTATTGACAAAAGTATGAAAGATGCAAACAACAGTTCTAAGAGGAACTCTTCAATTTTAAATGGATTAACCTTCCCTGATAAATGAGTAGCGTAAGTGATTGCCCTGCAGAGGGTGAGTGTATAGAATACCAGGGTCTGCCCTCTACACCAATGCAGGGCAAGTAAAAATTGCTAGAAAACCTACAAAATTAAATCGAACTACCATTACGAATTTGCAATTGGAATTTCTGTAGGGCAGAAAAACTTATGTAGGACAAGTAGAATTTGTAGCTCGCCTGCCCTTCAGAAAGCAAACTTTATTCAGTGTGGAGCCCTGGCATAAAATGTGGTTGTCACCATTAAGGCAGAAAGGTATGCACTTACAAGATTCTTGGAGTTTTTAATAGCTTGAAACCTCCCGGTTGCTCTGGGAACACATCTTCCAAGAAATAATATATGTGACCTACAGCAATACCTGAAAAATAGAAACAAAAGATGAAGGATTAATGTTATGTTCATCAATAGATAGAACAAAGCAAACTTAAATGTATACACTGTGAGAAATGAGAACACTTTTAATTTTTCATAGAACAATATTTCAGATATTTTTGCAAAGGTTCGATGTTATGATATCAATAAACCCAAAAAGAATGATATAAATAAAACACTTTCACCAAGACAATTTCATGTCCCTGAACTCATTACAATGCAGTCATTTGCATTTCGGGAGAAATAGGTTAAGAAGGGATAGTTATACTTCTACAATTCCAAATCAAAACAAAATAAGATGTTAAGTACAGATTCTTCGAGGAATTAATCTTTTTTAAATCCTCTCGGACAAAATTGCGGTAACCATGTATACACAGTAGGGTTGGGAATCAGATGCAATTTCATGATCGATAATCAGTTACAGCCAACCGATCGATTATCGATCATAATCAGTTCATCGCACTTTTGCAGTAATTTGGTACTAGAGGTCTAGAGCCTAATAATAAGTGATAGTCTATGACAATTACTTGCTATAAGCACCTACCTTAACTTCGTTTTGAAGTGTTTATGGAGCTTAGTTTCATAGCAAGAAAGCTGGCAACTTGTCTGTCATTTAGTTCTATAATTTGCCACTAGGTGTCACCTTTTCCGATTATTATCGATTGCCAGTTTCGTAATCAATTAATCATAATCAGAGAGGTAAACGATTGATTATCGATTATAATCGATGATCGTCCCAACACTAATACACAGAGTGCTTTGGTATCCTGACAATGTTGGTAAAACCTAAATACAAATTTCATACAATTTAAATAGCCCAAAATGCTTGGAGAAATTCGCTTTCAAGAGACTACTACATTTTTTTATATCTTATGCCCACTTTAATGTTTATAAACTTTTTATGTCGTTTACAGTTGCATTAATAATTTGATATTCATATTAGAGCAGCACTCACAGAGTGACCTAACCACCATTCTGACTCATGAGCATGTTTTTTTCTAATCAATATTTATTATTCAGCCCAGCGATTAAGAAATAAAGACTAACTGATGGAGATTTATTAACATTTACATATTCATTTCATTTCAAAATGTGCCGGCAAGGTACAAAGGTCAGTTTAACACTTGACACTGCCTGTATACATTGGGGATTGTAAACAAGACATAGCCGTGATAAGGTGTGAGTTAGATGTTCTGTGTTAGGTTTGTGTTCCCTGCATAGGGTTGAATACTCCAGCTCAAGCCTGGCTCGTCTGGCTTCAGTAATCGAGCCACTTAAGTTTGTGAGAGGTGAGTGCAGCTCTAATCTATGTACATGACAAAAATAATGACTTGCTGAATTTTAGCTATGATTCTATGATACTTACCCATTAAATCTACAACTATTGAGTTCCCGAGAAGTAGAGAAAATCCCAGGAGTACCCAGGGTAGATAGGGTGCCTGGAAATTCATTAGGCCAAAGAAATTCATCCGCACATATGGGTTTCTCCTACTCCAAATATATACCAACATGATTGTGAATGCTTGACCTAGAAAAACTAAATTTACAAACAAGGCAACAATCTGGCATGGGTTAAGGAATATAAAGGAGTAGTCACAACATCGGCTTAGCCAGGATTTGGAAAACGGTGTCCAAACAGAGGTTTCATATAGACTTGTGGGTGTCCAAAGTGTGATACAAAGTACATATTTCTAATAGAATCAACCCTACTTATCAACAGATTTTACTTTTTCAGGCCAGTAACTGCTTTGTTTGTATTGTAGAAGTGACACATGCACTATCTTCTAGGAATAGTCATCATCAGCAAATCCTGACCTAAAATTTTGGGTGTCCAAACTTTCAAAAAACAGTGTTCTGGGTGTCCAAATGACACGCTGGATGCATAGGTGGCTAAGCCCCTGAGTCACACTTCTATGTTAGGCCTGATTGAAATTAACCTGTTTAAAAGTAAGCCAAGCAGTATAACGCATTGATAACTATAGCTGTCACTCTTTGAATTTATGTTGATTAGATAAAGTGGTATTCTTTTTAAAAATTCAAACTATTTTGATATAATACTTGGATACATCCATAAAATTACTTTCCATGCTATAACTTAAAATCAAGGATCACTTAAGTGTGGTTTTCCTCATATCATATGTCCTGCTTGAATTTCTATTACAGTGTGACAAGAACAGTGCTTACTGCTTATTCTCCACCATTAGCTAATTCTAGTCAGAATGTAGACTAGAATGGTTGTAAACACGACTAGAAACGACAAAAAATCATCCCATACATTTTTCTGTACTCTTGAGTAAGTCGGCCCAGGGTCTTAGCCAATATTTGGAAACAGGGTGTCCAAATAGAGGTTTCATAGACTTTTGTGTGTCCAAAGTGTGGTTCAAAATACATACTACTAATAAGATAGACTCTAAACCTTTACAGATTTTGCTTTTTTAGGCCAGATACTGCTTTGTGTGTCTTATAAAAGTGACACTACAGCTTCTACATCTTCTATCTTCTAAGAAAAGTCATCTTCAGCAAATTCTGACATAAACTTTTGGGTGTCCAAACTCTCAAAAAACAGTATTCGGCGTGTCCAAATGACACGCTGGACGCATTGCGGCTAAGCCCCTGAGTCGGCCAATATGGCCCAGTCCCAAATTCACCAAACCCACACCCTATATGCATCAACCTTTAGCAAAAGGATACTGTCATCAAGCCTCCTCCAAATAAAAACATGAAAAAGAAGTCTGCGATTCTCCCGCGGAATGAGCCCTCCTCCAACATCCGACAGTACCTATAGGTGAAGATCATGTTGAAGAGAAAGTTGAAGCCTATCGTTCCGAAGAACATGAAGTTTGTCACAAGCCTCCATAGCTGAAAATAAAACAAAAACATATTTTTTCATATAAAAAGAGGTCCATACCATTTACAACCAAAAGACCCCGTTGTTGGAAAAAGTTTTGAATGGTATTGAAATAACTCCCATTCCAATTACTTCAAAAACTAGAAGATCATCATCATATCACAAAATGGCCTTGATTTTCTCTAGGATTATGTCCAAAATCAACACATTTCTTGGTAGGACTGTCATTGATATGACAAGTATCGATCGATCGAAATAATTTTTCCAATTAATCGAAAAAAATATTATGTCAATTGTTATGTCAATTAATTGAAACACATTTTTTCAACCTTTTACGCCATTTTTTGCCAACACTACTAAGAATTTTGAAGAGAAACTCAAGTATTCAATCAAAAAGTGTTGAGAAAACGTTCATTGTCTTTGCATTGTGGGAATCTTAGGATCCTAGCCACAAAAATAGTGTGGAACATGTGAAAATATTCTATTAGTGCAGTTCTTCAGAATCGAATCGAAATAATCGGAATCGAAAAAATAAAATGTCAATGATCGAATCGAAAAAAAATGGATGTCAATGACAGCCCTATTTCTTGGTAACATTTTCGAAGTGACTTCTAACACATTGTTTTGTATCTCTATCTTGCTGGAATCACATATCACATTTAAGTAAAAAGACCAATTCAAGTATCTCTCTCTTCTGATATTTTAGTGATTAAATACAAACGTGAAACAGGTTTTTAGATTTGCATTTTCTTCATAAAAAAACAAATACACCTGAGACTTACCTGGAACTGCTTGAATATGAGTTCTGGATTAAAGTAAAGTTGAAATGGGGTGATGATATCAAGTTGCTGGAAAAAAGAGAGCAGCAGTAAAATAAAAACAATTCTATACGGGACCAGAAAAATGAGCATATTGTATCACTATAGGCTGGCAATTACTTTATATTACCAGGAAGTATCATCTATTGTTCCTGATATTATCTATAGTGGCTATAAATATATAAATATCTTATTTTGTCTATATAATCTAATAGTGGAAGATGGAATGAGTTGACGTTTTTCACTATGATATCAGTTCATAATACATATACTTATTATTCCCTAGAATCTTTTATGTGAAAAGGAGGCATGATACTATGTTGATTAACAATGTTCAAATGATTCATTAAGTATCTATTAGTGTTCCGACTCGGCCAAAGAGATTATTGATATATATCACCTCAGATGACGACAGATTATCGATAAAAATCGATAATTTGGTAACTTGACTCACCACAGCGTAACTTCTAATAGATTGTTATACCGGCGATCCCACAGGTAAACAAAACAGCGGCCATTTTGAAATTTATCAAAACCATGTTCAATGCGGGATCATCAATGTGATTTCGAAGTTCAAAATGGTGATTTGTTTACCAGAGGAGATTGCCGGTATATCAATCTATTAGAAGTGGCATTGTGGTGAGTACTCAGCTTGCATATTTTACAATTTCCATTCATTATATGTGGTTTATTTTTAGATGAAAATTATTGTGAATTAATTATCTATAATTCCTCGGGTTATCAATAACGCTACTATTGTGGCGCAACGATCAAGTCGGCGATATTTCGATTTATCGTCCGAGCACTAGTATCTTTTCCACGGTCTATGGGTAAAGAAACCCAACAGAGTAGAAAATGCTCTATTCCTATATTATAGTATGACTGATGTCATTTTTATAGTTTTTGCATTTGACTCATGATCACGAATGCATGAGAGGGAAACAGACGCAGGTGACAAGTTTACCTGTTTTCCCAACTTTATCAATTAGAAATTTAGAACCAGGAGTGACCCTTGAATTTGGAATTTTGTCACTTCTTCTGCCATTAAACAGCTAAATTGTGACTATTTTAACCAGTTGTTACTGGTAGAGGAAACTAGATTACCCAGCAAGACCACTGCCTAACACCAAGTCACTGGCAACTTTCACACATACCCAGGCCGGGATTCGAACAATGGCAGTGGTGAATGAGGGCTGTCAGTCAGTGGCAACACCTTAGACTACACGGCCATCAGTGCAGGCCACTAACCCTTAAAGCTTCTGTATCCAAAGCCATCTATATCTAGAATCTAATAATTGGATGATCCTGGACTGATCATTGGAGACCAAAGTTGCCAATATCTTTGCCCACATTTAGTTGACATATGGGGTCAGATGGTACATCCCACAATGCTATCAAATAGTTTAACCCTTTTCTTACCACTGCAGCAGTCGTTAGAACGCATGCTGTTGTGTATGCCCGAGTAATCGGCGGCATTTGCATGTACTCCTGTTGAAACGTCTGATACGCCATCTTGCTTGCTGGCTTTCTCAAGTTTGCCACGTCAGTGATGTACGCATGCGCGAAATTCTATGGGTATTCAGGCAAAACTAAGTGATGATCATAAACACTATTCTATTCAAAAGATTTAATTCTTAGTGTATAAAAACTTTTTAATACATTTGATTCTATTTTGTATAAAAGTAGCAAGAGATGTGTGCGAAAATTTGTTCTAAACTGCATAGATTCATAGTGCAAAAATAAGGTGATCGATTAGTTTGTCACTGTTTCCGGTTTAATGTTTTCATTCAGAGGAAAATGGCTTCTAGCCTCACATCATCTCCACGACCGTGTAACGACTTAGATTTCGATGATAAAGAAAGCTTGGATTTAAACAGAAACAAGGATCGAGAAATGCAACCATCCGATGAAGGTAAGTGCCAAGTTTGGTCGGAATTCGGTCCCGTTTCGCACATGTAACTTAGTGTCTTTCAAAACAAAAACACCGCGCTGTTTGGTTTGCATGTACCGCGCACGCAGGGAGAGGCCTCCAAGAGCGCCACCAACATCCGATCATTTAAAAACTTCCCACTTCCTTCTCTGCAGCAGCACGCAGTCTCTACGCAAGACTGCTGACGTAACTGCTAATTAACCAGGTCACATAATACGCGACTTCCTCTATCCTTGTCGTTACGGAGCTTTTTGTAGCCTGAACATTCGAGATACCGGCTGCAGTTCTAGAGGGGAAAGGATTTGAATTTGAAAGAGAGTGACATACAGACATTTTGTATTGATGAGGAGGTGCCAGTCAGCTGTGTGCGGTTAGGAAGCCACACGTCGGTATACCATACGCTCTTGCCTCACTCCAATTCATAGACTGACAGCTGGTTAAGACATATATAGGTTGATTCCTATCAGCTGTCTGGCCGACTGTCACTTGTCAGCGGATTCAGATTGTCTCTGGAGCTTGCTGTCGCCACTCACTGGCCTCATTCATCTGACAACTCACAATCAGAGAAACTGAACATTTCACCTAGATCATTGTCATTGAAGACAAAGGACTTTAATACTGGGAACAGTTCACTTCTGATTTCTCCTCTCAAGAGATGCCATACGCATACCTGTACTAGCTGTAGTTATCACAAGCCCATTTCAACAAGAATCTCCATTGTGATTGGTAAGCTACAAGTGTTACGCTGCATTGCTTCATTTGAAAGTTAAAATGCACGCAGGAAATGGCAAGCCTGGTCCTGTTGGTGCGGAGACAGGTAAGAGCAGGTCAATTATATGTATATGTCTGCCATTGTCTGGTATATGATGAACAAAAAGTAACTTGTTGAATTGGAATTATATTCTATTCAGTATACGCCAAGTGACACCTGATTTCTACTGTGACTACAATGTACTTAGTTAAAACCAGAGTTTTGTAAATTTCTGGTTAAAAAGCATCATGACTGAGGGTTGCTTTTGAAGAGTAGAAATATATAATGCACAGTATCATTATCAAAATGATGACTCATTTTCTCGACTGGGAATGCTCAACTGTATTAAATCCAAGTTCCTAAAGCACTGCTGACCTTTTATATTCATGTATCAAAAGAGATTACAGATTATATGCCTTTAGAGTAAACTTGTGTAATATATACAAGATGATTTAACTTTTGAGCATCAATAGTATAATTTTAGTATATGATAAGATATGTTTTCATTTCAATATAAATGATTTCAAAGTTTGAAAAATACCTTGAAATTTTGTATGTAAGAGAGATTCATACATGAATATGGTGTTTTTAGGGATTATGTTGGCAGATATAAATACAGATAAATTGTAATTGATACTGTCAAGTGGTAGGCTGTTTCATATTCCACTCATCAAGAGCCAAGAAGAGGGCAGACGCCAACTAGTGTATGTACCTAGTGTAGTGCCAACTCATCCCTAATTGCTTAGGCAAAAAAAAAGTGTTTGGTTCCTATTAGTTTACGTCCTAAAAAAATATAGGTAGGGTAGGTAGGGATTTTTTTTTTTTAATTTTATTCTTTAACTTACACGATTCCCTGGAGTTGGATGGCTTTGATAAAGGTTTGCCTTGTTGTAATTGTCTTTATATGCATTAATTGTAGGCCCCTGCTTCTGTTCATCCAGAAATTTATAATTTAATGGTTGGAGAATTGGTATTTAGGACGACGAGGCAATTTTTTTGGTAGGAACAATACATTTTTCAGTAGGATTGGCAAAAAAACTTTAGGGTAGGGGACAAAAACTAGGTAGGGTAGGGTAATAGCCTAAAAGGAACCAAACGTCTTTTTTATTAGGCCTTATCATTATTAATTTGAAGTGATTTCTTTCTGTATGTGCTCAACCTCACATCATTTTGGGGTATTCCTGATGTGTGACTGTTATGGTCTAGGAGTTTTGAAATGAATTTAACATCCTGCAAACTAGGGCCTTGTTTGAAAGTTGATTTCAGAGACCATATTTAGGTCAGTAGTGCAAATCTTCCTACTTCCTTTTGCATGGATGTGTTGTATGAATTGCTCTAGATATAGCGTGCTGAGGGTAGCAAGGTTCAACATATGTCAGAATTATTACTAGTTCAGCAGGGCTAGTAGCCCTTTATTTTCACTAGCCCTACCAAAAGTTGCACTACTCAGAATTTTTAAAAGCATGACCGAAAATGTGTCATTACAATGAGATCCAAACAATTTCATTGGCCTATTGGGCTCAGTTGCAAGCGTATGCAACTATAGCAGCACTTCCTACAGGAAACTATGTGGTCATGACTAGCCCCACAAATGGCCACAAGGCTAGTCTTACTTGTGTTTACCTGGCTGCCTCCGGCCTAGTTTGGTGGTAACAGCTAGCCCCAGGCTAGCGGGCTACCACAGATGTGGAACACTGGGTAGGTAGTAGCCACTAGTAGGTACGCATTACGTTAAGCCAAGTTTATATTGTTATTTCAGATACTGAAGAAGCAAGTGAGACCGAAATGGTCAAGATGGAGGAGGAGTTTACAGAAATCAAAGAACAGTAAGTGTTCTTTCTATTGACGTTGAATCCCATGAACGTATTTGCTGGCTGAAGTAAATCACCAATTAGTTTTACTGTGATGATTGATTTGCTGCAACAACAAATGAATAACACGGATAGGACCGTATGCTTCGGAAAGTCAAAGCAATGTGCAATAAGTTGAAAAAGGTGAAAAATATGATCACCTGTTATGTACTCTTTTAACATAAATTTATCAATCTATAGATCAATGAATCTTATCCAAGTTTGGCAATTTTTCTTGGGATTTTTTTCCTGTGTGGGAAGAAATAGGTTTGCTCCATACATCAATCAAAGGGATGTTTTAAATCAAATATTCTGTTTTCAGGATGTACCAAGACAAGCTGGCCCAGTTGAAGAAGCAGTTGAACCAGTTGAAGGAGGGCACACTCCCGGAATACCTGAAGCGCCTGAAGAAGATAGAGCAGCAATACCGAGAGCGCCTCCGACTCAACGACATCTGGCAAGAGGTGGAGGTGAGCTTGGATGAAGAAAAGAATGGATATGTAGTGAGAGACCAATTACTATATGCGATAATATGCCCTATAGTTACATGCTGGACTCATGCCATGAGTACCAGATAAGGCATCAGTGTGAGGTCACGTGGGAACAAGGACAAATCAGGGCTCTCGCATTGATTACATTACAGAGAAAC
>OZ012691.1:45555741-45575741 GCA_963942565.1 Maea johnstoni | reverse complement strand
TGAAAGAGCACTTAGTTTTGGATCTAGAAGAGAAGAAGCGAGCAATAGATGGCGAGAGGATATCAATGGAGCTCACTGGAGGTAAGGTCTATGATTTAAGTTTAGCTGGCTTCAATTTTGTATATTGTCACTTTCTCTGCCTAATCGAGACGAAATTTTGACTAGCCAGTTGTTCATTCTGGAGAAAATTAAAGTACTCAAGGAAACTAACTGCCTAATTTCCCGTATAACCCATTTACACTCAGAGTTCCCCAGGAGGTTATCGTCTGCTATTTTCATACTTTTGAAAATAACTTGGAAATAGAGCAAATTCTCACAAAATATTTGAAGGAGAGTTGTTGGTAATATTCTGATAAACATCTCTCCTTCAAATATTTTTGATAAAAACGCTTTTGTGAGGAAAATATCAACAAAATAGTCAGGCCTGTTTTGGCCGTTCTGAGTGCCAATGGATTAACATGCTTTGAATTGAAACTGATGCTAGCAATCATTGGGAATGTGTTGGAGCGCTTATTATGGTTGGAGCAGAGGCCAATTAGGACATCAAGTCAGATATCAAATGATGAACAGCGAGAGTTGTTTGTTTTTTAAATACTTTTCACTAATCTCAACAGTTCTGGTCATATATCAATGAGACTGAACCTGGAAAGTTCTGTGAAAAATCCTCTTCTTTTAATGCTATTAAAATCCTTCCGGGGGCTGCACATTCTTTGGCAACCAGCTCAACTGACTTCTTCCTCAAAATAAAATGACTAGATTCATATAATATATGAATAAACTCAATTATATTTCTACTAAATTCATAATGCAAGATAGGAACGAATCAGTCTAAATGGATATTGGATGCCATGATGCGTGTCCTTCAATACGTGAACTTTGTCACTGATTATGTTTTGTGTTTTGGTGTTCAGATTGTATGTTTTGTGTTTTGGTGTTCAGATTGTATGGAGGTGAAGCCCATCATGACCAGGAAGTTACGAAGACGTCCAAACGACCCCATGCCAATACCTGAGAAACGGCGGAAACCTTCACCTGATATCCTTTTATCTAACAAAATAATGCACCATTAAACCACTATTTATGTTATTCTTATTCTGATATTACTAAATAGTATGCCAATTAGGGATGGGGACCGTTGAGAATTCTACGGTTCGGTTCAGTTTTCGGTTTTGCTTCTACGGTTCGGTTTATTAATGACATTTCTTGGATACGAAACTACGCTATGGAATGCGTGGCTGAACTTGCCTGAACTTGTAAGTTCCTATATACTAGTTCCCTGGCCAGTTTCTCTATGCTCAGAAGGCTTCTGAGCATAGTGAAAGTGGCCAGAGAACAGGAAACGCCATTCATTGTGACTTTGAAATGGCTATTTGATCGGCGCACTTGACAGACATTGTGAGGCCAGCAGGAGGTAGGTGCTGACAGTTTTATTACGCCTCCAGCATGCATAGAAAACCGAACCGAATGGAGTGAGGTCCGGTTTCAGACTGGTTAACCGCAATGCTCAGGCCGGTATCACATGTGGACCGGTCTCCGGTCCCCATCCCTAATGCCAATACTCATATATTTGCAACTATCATTGTTATTTAATATTTTTGAATTTTGACATCATATAAAGTGAATTATGAAAAAAGTGGGAATGAATTTCATTTAGTATGATAACTTTAATGTGAAAATTGAAAAGGGGGCTTTAAATATGATGGCTGAATTTCTTTCTGCATGGTGTGGAGAAAATCTTAATCATTTGCCAAAGTTGTAAAAGAAATCTGAAGAAATGTCCTTGACGTTGGCACCTCAGTTCAATTACACCCTGGATGAGGAGGATATCATGGATGACCTGAAGATCATCAACAAGGTCAGCGGGAAACCCATCTCCAAGAAAATCACGCCCCTGCCTGTGCCCGCCACCACCCACGATAATGTCTGTGACGCCCGCATAGACGACGGAAAACTTTATTACGAAAAAAGATGGTGAGTGCCAGTTGTGAAAATTCACTAGTGTGATGTCCTTCGTTATTCTTTTTAGGATGTGGTTAAATACTTACATCTTCTTCGTGATGTTTTGAATCTTAGGCCATGCAATCTTTTACTTATTTGTTTTATTTAACATACAGACTGAAAACTGTTTCTATACCAATTTAGTTCTATACTTCCTCACCAGGTGGCTGCAATGGGAGCTAAAGAAACTAATAGTGAAGTAGAGACCGAAACAAAGAAAAGCATTTAGTAATACCATATTAGGAGCTTGTCTTGGCAACCTTACATATATTTAAGAATATGTTGATACGTCAGTAAAATGGCACTGACTTTTTTTCAGTTATACATTATTGATATTTTTACTCCAGACTTATAATTTACCCAATTGAAGATGATATAAAAGATCATATTATTTAGAAATAAAATGCATTCCGATGATAAACCTGAAAAAAGAGTAACTTGAAATGTGTTTGAAGCTGTTCCTGCTGATAATCTTTTCTCAGACAGCTGAAGTCAGTTATATGTTAACCCATTAATGCTTAGGAGTTCCTCTAGAATTGTCGTCTGGATCTTACATAGTTTTGACATTGACTTTGGAATTGGAAATGATTTTGCAGAATATTTGATGGAGAGTTGTTGATAATGTCCTGATTTACATTTCTCAATCAATTATTTTCTTTAATAAGCTTTTACTTGAAAGATTTCATCAAAATTGTGAGGCTGTTTTTGGCAGCTGTAAGCATTAATGGGTTAATTCATGGCTTTTGTGTATTCCAGGTTTCACCGAGGTCAGCCAGTGTATATAGAGTCGAAGGACATGGGGAAAGTGAGTGGAGTCATCAGTGCAGTGGGAACACAAGAGGTAAGACAAGCATGCATATATTTTTCAATATGATGCACAGTATCTTTAGTAACTACCGTAGGAGTGGAAATATTAAATAATCAGTTTGAAGTTGATACTTTTAGAAAACACTGTGCTTTCTGGTGTCTGAATGACATCCTGTGACCCTGTTTGCTAGGGCCTTGTGACATACATGTTGCATGTTTAAGTTCAGTAGGCACTGAGGCCTAAAAAAAGAAATTGTTTGTTTCCTGTAACGGTCCGAAAAAAAATAGGGTAAATTTTTTTTTTTTGCATTATTTTTTTGGTCAAAAATGTGTGTTAATGCATGTTTTTCGTTGATTGGGAGTTGGGAGGGCGAAAAAAACTTAAGGGTAGGGATTTTTTTGAATAAAAACTTGTTAGCGTAGGTTTACAGGAAACAAACAACTTTTTTTTTTAGGCCTGAACTATATGGCAATTCACTCCAAAGCTAATTTAATGCTTCATAAACCATAGATGGTTTATAAATACCTGAAGTTTGAAAATACTGTATTCCATCTAATCTACATTTTAATCAGTTTTCATTTTTGAGCGATATCATATTGTTTAGATTGCTATGTACAAGTCTGCTATGTCTGCTGTTGTATGTTTATCTATTCATGTCATGCCAATTTGATTCATACCTTTGTTTATTTCAGATCTGGGTCCGGAAGACTTCCGACAATGGGAAAGTCCGATTATATGTGACACAATTACAGAAAGGCAAATTCATTATACGGCGAAGATCCACATAGATCTGTACAGGACTTTTTCTAGCGCGACTGAATCAAGAAATATAGAGGGTTAACCCATTCACTCCCACCGTTTCCTAGAAATGTGTCTCAATAATCAACTTTCTATGTGAGAAACTTACCAGTGACTTTGTGTTGAAGGTTATTCCTCGACCATCCACAACTGGCGTGTCATTATTTTGCCCAAATATGGCGGAAAAGGTTTTTACAAATGAAATTATACACTTTAGAATTCTAGGGTGGTGTGATAGAAAAATGAAATTCTACACTTCAGAATTCTAGGGTGGTGTGATAGAAAAATAAAATTCTATACTTCAGAATTCCATGGTGGTGTGATAGAAAAATGAAATTCTATACTTCAGAATTCTAGGGTGGTGTGATAGAAAAATGAAATTCTATACTTCAGAATTCTAGGGTGGTGTGATAGAAAAATGAAATTCTATACTTCAGAATTCTAGGGTGGTGTTATAGAAAAATGAAATTCTACACTTCAGAATTCTAGGGTGGTGTGATAGAAAAATGCATATCATTTTGAAGCCGATATCTTTGAAATTTGACATCATCAAATGCCATCTCTCTGGGTATGAGCAGAGAAGTTCATTAGATTAATGAACATTCCTGGTATGAGTGAGGTAAATATTCTGAGATTACCTGTACTCTCTTTTAACAGTAAACCCCTTTATTACCATATTATTTTTGTCCAATGGCTTTTTAAATAAGCATTTTCATTTCAACCATTAAATTGAAGTGCTCAACTACAACCTATAAAGTATAAATGCTACCTGAAACATGTTGTGCACATTAATTTATTTGCTTTCATAATGTGACAGGAAGTCTGTAAAATTTAATATACAGTTATAAAAGGGTTTACAGATGTGTGTGTATATATATTTATATATATATATATATATTGTTCAAGGTTAAATGTCACAAACTTGGCAAAGTACTTAAACCTTTTATGTTTATAACACCCTGGTGCTCTGATATAATATAACTTGAAAACTGTGGTGCCTTATACGAAATATTTGAGTCACATTGAAACAATGGTGCATAAGATGAAATATTTGTATGAATTTTAGATTTCCTTGTCAGGAAATCTTACTTTTCGTAGCATTATTGCTGGAATATTCCTAAAATTGCATACATCTGTGGCATTGATAGGGTAAAATTATACATTGGGACCTTAGTCAGTTTAGTCACCTTTGAATGTTTTTACAGTTTTGGTTTTCTTCATTTATATATCAGCCAAGGCACTCTTTTCCCTTTGCAAGAAGGAAACTCCAGGGAGTGAGTGGGCTATACCTTGTGATGAAAGTGGAGCATTTTTGTATATAGTATTTTTTGCCATTTGGCAGTAGAATGTATATTCTATAAAGCAATATGTAGAAATAAATTTTTCAGTAAAAGGACGTGATTATTGGCGTTATACTTTTTCTTTTTTGTCTGTGGTAAAATACTTCTCTGTAATAAAAGAAAAATCAGGGGTCATTTGGCCAATTTTCCTTACTCTGATGTTTAACATGAAAATCTCAACAAGATCCATTAGAGAATTTTCATTGGCTTATTTCATTAGAACAACATTTTCATCCATTTATTTCATTAGAACATTTTCTTTGGTTTAATTCATTGCAGCAGAAAAGATTAGAGGATATTAAACTTTATATATGTTTGTCTAATTTTACTGAATATTTTTTCCAAATTTTAACCGAACAATACCTAGATGGGATTATTGCTGCCAGATGCTCTTGGACAGTGAGACCCAAGATGGAAAAGATGTATATCAAGTTGTGCAGTTTTCAACGGCATTTCATCTACAGTTGGGTTTCATTTGAATTTATATCAACAAAAACAATTCTCTCATAAGCTTGGAAGTGATTTTATGTCTATGGCACACCAATTTAAGGACAAAGATGTTGGGTGTGGTGATACACAATTAAACATGCACATAGGTTGTTGGTAAATACACATACATTTAAGGAAAATCCTCTACTTATTTCATAATACCCTTCTATCAACAGCTCAAGAAAACAATATCAAAAATAACCATTTACATCTAAAAGTTCTTACACCTTACAAAACAATGGTATGATAACAACAGTATTAATTACCTGTTTTTCACAAATACTACATATGAACATCATATCAAATAATAACATCAAGTATCACATATCATTTCTAACATAGACATAGTTCTTGGCAAGACCAGGGCTGAATATCTAGAAACATACAGTATTTAATATACAGGAAGGACATGCAATTTTGGTGTACATACCTTCAATCAAATAGAAATATTTCAAGCTGTATGTAAATATTCAAAGTTTTGTAACAACTATAATATAGTGGCTTAAGATTTCATTTGATCTAAATCTCACACAGTTCTCAAAAAAGATTTATATCAATTTGCTTTATCAATCAACATCATTGGACCTATGATTGTATCCCTTATATCCAGCATGTATAGCAAGGCTTACATTGTCAACATGTATTCCCAGAACATTTGGAGGAATTGTAGTTTATTTCAACATTTATCCTTGAAACAACCTTCAAAACTGCTTCTTCTTCTGACAATATATAAAAAAGTGTTTGGCCTATTTTAGGCACTGAAATCCAAACTTAGAAGTACATTTTCATTACACCTTCAAGATACCCCTCAACATCCACACAACTACAACTACAATTTTACACTAAACATGATTGTCTTTTTGTATGAGATCTATGCAAAACCTTAACATTCACCAGTGTCTGACAGATGATAGTTCCAAGCACTTGCGATATAGTACTTCGTATACATCATCTACCTATGCTTTGTAAAGCAAATTCACCCATCATTTTCAAAAACTTACTGTTCACTTCATCAAAATAATTCAGATTCCAGATTTAATCAAATGAAAGTGATCCACATTTTTTTCTGCTAAGGAGCGATTCAGAAAGAGACATTTTGTAAAGACAAAGCTCTAAAAATGTTTGTGGATAGTTCAAAATATTCAACTAAGATATGCGTCTTAATAACATACATGCAATACAGATGATAACACAATTAAGATTTTAGGTTAAAAGATAAAAATAGACAGCTCCAAAGGGATAATTTACAAGAAATAGGTTTAAAAGTAATAGCTTAATACATATATTTTTATCATCTTTGTATCCCTTAATCATAAATATTCAATTCATAGATGACTTTCCTTTATAGGTCTCAAGTGATTGACTGGCCTCTTTAAAAGTGAGAGGTGTTGGGAGGTGCTATGTAAAGTTACTTTGCAAATGAATCCTTAGGATCTTTAATAAAGAGAGAAGATCAGGACCAACATGATATAAAAAACTTTCCCACTTTTTTATGTTTTGTCTTAGTTTTGCAATAGTTATGACATAGCCTCCTGTCCTGCATACTTCTAAATGCTACTTTATGTGATTCATTTTAATGGTTTATTCATCATTTATAATCTTTATTAAAGTATTGCCAATGATTCCCATATGCCTATCAACAAAAAAATATGTTTATGAAGAAGGAAAGTAGGGACTCACATTTTTTAAAACTTGATAATATTTTGCCAGGGCATACCTCAATAGCTGAGTGACCTAAGGCATTGCTACTGACAGCTGACTGTCTCTCACCACTGCCCATGGTGGACCCCGGCTTGAGGCATGTGAGAAAGTTGCCAGTTCTTTGGGGTAAGGTGGTGGTTTTCCCTGGGTACTCTGGTCTCCTCCTCCATCAACAATGGCTGGTGGTGATTAAGCCTCAACAAGGCAGAAAAAGTGAGGATAGATGAACGTCCATTTCTGGTGCAGAGATTGACAGCGATGTTGCTTGTACTTTGGACAAATGCTTTCTTGATGAAAATAGATGTATCTACATTTATTGATTGTCTTAAAGACATCTTTTTCTGCTTTTGTCACTCATTGTTTACTGTTGAACCTGTCTACAGGTTAAACACCTTCATAGGTTGAACTCCTTTTTTCGTTCGACTAAAACCCTTTTTCAATGATTCAAATTCATTTATGAACAATTTCCTTTTGTGAATCATATATGTATAACTTATAGAGGCCCATTTCTATGGCAGACTGAGACATTTTTTCTATGATTTAAATACATGTTTGAACATTGTCTCTTTATGAACCATAGATGTTTAACTTATAAAGGTCCCACAGTATGTGCTAGTAAGTTTCTCATGATGACGTTATTGTCGTCACAAATGCTGTCTTTGGCAGGGACCTTTCTGCACGAATATCTGGACGAGCAGTCTCTCTCTCCCCATCCATCCCGGTCGTATAAACACTGGAGACACCACCTGAAAGACATGGAAAAACATCCTGGTCACAACTCTTTGACAAAAGGTTATTTCGAAAAATGTTGGAAGGAGATTAGTGTTCATCAGGACTCAATTTACAACTCTTCTTCAAAGATTTTCTGAATTCATGGTTTTGAGTCCATGATCCTCAGCAAAATTCACATAATATAGTAATTTTTTTCAGGTTAGTAAAAATTTTCTTGGCTAGTTTAAAATTTGAGTAAACTAACTTAATGGGCAGTTAGCCCAAAAAGTTAAAATTCAGGCCCAGTAGTTATCTTTCTCAGTAAGTAAGACTATGTCCACTTACCATTTGCGGGGGTTATTGCGGTGATTGAGGACTTTCTCAGCAAGTAAGACTATGTCCACTTACCATTTGTGGGGGTTATTGTAGTGATTGAGGACTTTCTCAGTAAGTAAGACTATGTCCACTTACCATTTGCGGGGGTTATTGCAGTGATTGAGGACTTTCTCAGTAAGTGAGACTATGTCCACTTACCATTTGCGGGGGTTATTGCGGTGATTGAGGACTTTCTCAGTAAGTAAGACTATGTCCACTTACCATTTGCGGGAGTTATTGCGGTGATTGAGGACTTTCTCAGTAAGTAAGACTATGTCCACTTACCATTTGCGGGGGTTATTGCGGTGATTGAGGACTTTCTCAGTAAGTTAGACTATGTCCACTTACCATTTGCGGGGGTTATTGCGGTGATTGAGGACTTTCTCAGTAAGTAAGACTATGTCCACTTACCATTTGCGGGGGTTATTGCGGTGATTGAGGACTTTCTCAGTAAGTTAGACTATGTCCACTTACCATTTGCGGGGGTTATTGCAGTGATTGAGGACTTTCTCAGTAAGTGAGACTATGTCCACTTACCATTTGCGGGGGTTATTGCGGTGATTGAGGACTTTCTCAGTAAGTTACACTATGTCCACTTACCATTTGCGGGGGTTATTGCAGTGATTGAGGACTTTCTCAGTAAGTAAGACTATGTCCACTTACCATTTGCGGGGCTTATTGCGGTGATTGAGGACTTTCTCAGTAAGTAAGCTAGACTATGTCCACTTACCATTTGCGGGGCTTATTGCGGTGATTGAGGACTTTCTCAGTAAGTAAGACTATGTCCACTTACCATTTGAGGGGGTTATTGCGGTGATTGAGGACTTTCTCAGTAAGTAAGACTATGTCCACTTACCATTTGTGGGGGTTATTGCGGTGATTGAGGACTTTCTCAGTAAGTAAGACTATGTCCACTTACCATTTGCGGGGGTTATTGCGGTGATTGAGGACTTTCTCAGTAAGTAAGACTATGTCCACTTACCATTTGCGGGGGGTTATTGCTGTGATTGAGGACTTTCTCAGTAAGTAAGACTATGTCCACTTACCATTTGCGGGGGGTTATTGCGGTGATTGAGGACTTTCTCAGTAAGTAAGACTATGTCCACTTACCATTTGTGGGGGTTATTTCGGTGATTGAGGACTTTCTCAGTAAGTAAGACTATGTCCACTTACCATTTGCGGGGGTTATTGCAGTGATTGAGGACTTGTCGTCCTCTGTCTCCACCATGATGGCAGTGCCCCCTGCTGGCGTGTTTGTGTGTTCCATCCTGCTGGCAAGGTGAGCCGGGAGCGCGTCGGGCTGGTGCGTCACAGAGTGCAGCGTGACAGGTATCAGCATTTCCGCGGACGAGCCATCATCCATCACCTTCACCGTGTGGGAGTTCGTCGCCAACGCCGTCTTGACAGCAGGGAGCGTTATCGATGGCAAGGTTTGTTTGTACGCCGGTATCGTACTAGTTTGACTGTAAGACATTCCACTGCTGATATTCGCTGTTGCCATGGAAACGGAGTTATGTGCAGATACAGAAAAGGGTAGCGTCGTCATGGAAACCGGCAGGACGGAGATCATAGGGTCTGTTGATGAGGTCTCTCCATTGCCAGAAACTGTTACAGTGTTCGTCTTGATGCCGCTCGCCGCCATGTTACCCATCGACAGGGATGCATTGATCACGGAAACTGATGCTGGGTTTGGTCCTATAGGGTTGCCAACGGTAACGGAGCTAACACCCTCCATGTCAGAGGCGGCAGAAGATGAGGTTGTTGAGTAGGTCGTGAGGTGCTGTTGCATTGTGGGTACTTGATTTTGTGAGATATGTGACAGTGTTGAGTAGGAATCCGGGAATCCTACAGGGATTGCCATGGAAGTTCCTGAAATAAATCAACGTAAAGTATAAAGTTAACCCATTAATGCTTAAGATTTCCTCTAGAAATTGTTGTCTGGATCTATGATACTTTTGACATCAACTTGGAAATATAGAAGGATTTAGCTAAATATTTCAAGGAGAGATGCTGTATAAGTTCATCTAATATTTCCAAATTATGCTTCTTACTGAAGCTGTAAAATTTTGGTGAAAGTTTTATGTTCTCTGGACCACCCAAGTACAAGTACAAATTACAAATGGATTTGAAATAAATATGCCTTTCATTTTCGGGATGGCCGGTGCCAAAGCTATTATACCACATGCCAAAAATATGAAGAACACATTCATACTTATCGAGCTTTACAAAAGAGTGCATAGATTTCTTGAATGAATGTGTCATGATACTAGAACACATACAGCTTTTCCTAATGCATTTATTCATATACATGTAGTTCAAATCATCTAGACTTTGAATAATTGTCTAAAGACAAGAGGTTCATCAAAGATAAATGTGTTAGGAACCATGTCTCATTCTCAGTGTCACTGTGGATCAATATTTCTTCTGAGGTGTTAAAAATAAAATCCAAAATGTTGAGGATTTAGAAAAACAAAGAAATCTGTCTACACCTTACTATAAATCTTCTACAAGTGCTTTAAGCACATAACAACAGCAAGTTACTTAAAAGTATAATATGATATCTGGACAGTAGGCCAGACTAGGGATCGTCCGATTAATCGGACATACCGATTAATCGCTCATTCAACCTCTGATTTTGATGATCGATTGCAATTTTATAAGATCGATTATTTTTTAAGTTTTTTGAAATAATAAATTGTATCTAGAAACTGCCTTTTGTTCAAGTGAGAGACACCACTTAAGCCTGCACAATCTTAATTGATATTAAGCAGTACTGTATCAAGTAAAACTAAGGGGTTCAAGGGGTATTTAAAGAGAGTTAGATTAGCTCCTTTACAAAAATGGAGCAAGCAAGCCAAGACTACCAAAGGAAAACTGCGCATATACAACTTCGATTATTAATCGATCATCGGTCGTTCAGATGGACCGATGATCGATCTTGAAAATTGTGACCGATTCCGAACACTAGGCCAGACCACACATTCCAAAAGAGAGTAACAAATTTATGCCCTGCTCATCCATGGTAAGAAAAAATATCAAATAAATCACATCGCAGCTTAAGAGATGATATTGATTATGGACTAGGGAGTGATATCGAAATTGAATGTTTCAATATATTATATCTACAAAGTGTGAACTGCAGTATGTCTGACAACTCTTGACCAATCAGCATTGTAAATCACTGATATGGTGAATTATGATGTATTATATGATGAATTAAGAGAGAAGTTTGCCTTTTGCAGAGCAGGTGATAAGTTATGATATATTATGGTAAAGTATTATATTACACTCTGAGCTATGAGAGAAGTTTACCTAGTGCAGAGCAGGTGATAAGTTATGATATATTATGGTAAAGTATTGTATTATACTATGAGCTATGAGAGAAGTTTACCTTTTGCAGAGCAGGTGATAAGTTATGATATATTATGGTAAAGTATTATATTACACTCTGAGCTATGAGAGAAGTTTACCTTTTGCAGAGCAGGTGATAAGTTATGATATATTATGGTAAAGTATCGTATTACACTCTGAGCTATGAGAGAAGTTTACCTTTTGCAGAGCAGGTGATAAGTTATGATATATTATGGTAAAGTATTGTATTACACTCTGAGCTATGAGAGAAGTTTACCTTGTGCAGAGCAGGTGATAAGTTATGATATATTATGGTTAAGTATTGTTTTATACTCTGAGCTATGAGAGAAGTTTACCTTTTGCAGAGCAGGTGATAAGTTATGATATATTATGGTAAAGTATTGTATTACACTCTGAGCTATGAGAGAAGTGTACCTAGTGCAGAGCAGGTGATAAGTTATGATATATTATGGTTAAGTATTGTTTTATACTCTGAGCTATGAGAGAAGTTTACCTTGTGCAGAGCAGGTGATAAGTTATGATATATTATGGTTAAGTATTGTTTTATACTCTGAGCTATGAGAGAAGTTTACCTTTTGCAGAGCAGGTGATAAGTTATGATATATTATGGTTAAGTATTGTTTTATACTCTGAGCTATGAGAGAAGTTTACCTTTTGCAGAGCAGGTGATAAGTTATGATATATTATGGTAAAGTATTGTATTACACTCTGAGCTATGAGAGAAGTGTACCTAGTGCAGAGCAGGTGATAAGTTATGATATATTATGGTTAAGTATTGTATTATACTCTGAGCTATGAGAGAAGTGTATCTTTTGCAGCGCAGGTGATAAGTTATGATATATTATGGTAAAGTATTGTATTACACTCTGAGCTATGAGAGAAGTGTACCTAGTGCAGAGCAGGTGATAAGTTATGATATATTATGGTTAAGTATTGTATTACACTCTGAGCTATGAGAGAAGTGTATCTTTTGCAGCGCAGGTGATAAGTTATGATATATTATGGTAAAGTATCGTATTACACTCTGAGCTATGAGAGAAGTTTACCTTGTGCAGAGCAGGTGATAAGTTATGATATATTATGGTTAAGTATTATATTACACTCTGAGCTATGAGAGAAGTGTACCTTGTGCAGATCAGGTGATATTAGTTATACAGGTTAACTTGGATATGATGGACCGCTGTACAACGGATTTTTGCATATGACGGACGATATGCTTGGTCCCAGTCCGATGCATATCAAGTATTAGTCATATGTATACGACGGATTTTGCATATGACGGACCAATTTTCCTGGTCCCATTGAGTCCGTCATATCCAAGTTCACCTGTATGATGAACTATGAGAGAAGTGTACCTTGTGTGGAGTAGTGGTGTGGCTGATATTCCTGCTGGTACAGAGGCTGGTGATATTAGTTATATGATGAACTATGAGAGAAGTGTACCTTGTGTGGAGTAGTGGTGAGGCTGATATTCCTGCTGGTACAGAGGCTGGTGATATTAGTTATATGATGAACGATGAGAGAAGTGTACCTTGTGCAGAGCAGGTGATATTAGTTATATGATGAACTATGAGAGAAGTGTACCTTGTGCAGATCAGGTGATATTAGTTATATGATGAACTATGAGAGAAGTGTACCTAGTGCAGATCAGGTGATATAAGTTATATGATGAACTATGAGAGAAGTGTACCTTGTGTGGAGTAGTGGTGAGGCTGATATTCCTGCTGGTACAGAGGCTGGTACGTCTGGTTCAGGTTTGTGTATGTGACAGTCTGCACTCCAGAGGGGGGACCTGTTAATGTGGTAAATAGCATGCACATGCAGATTAAGGATTCCAAAGGGGTGCTCTCGTGAAAGCATTAACCCTTCCAATGCTGATGCCACTCTCATCCAAAGCACAAGGATGCCAAAATCTTTGAAAACCATCAAAACCCTGACGTGTTGGTATTCATTAGAAAGCTCTCGCTGAGTGCTCTCAGATGAGTACCCATTTGCCAGGGTTTCAGTGATTTTTGAGTTTTTTTTGCATCGTTTTGTATATGCCAAATTAGCCATCAGCAACATAAGGGTTAATATTTGGATCATACATGCAAAGCCATGCCTGCTTGTAGTAAGTGAAAGCTCTGAGATGTGAACACCTTGACCCATTCATGTCCCCAGATCTCCTTGACAAGTGTCGTCAGGACATATCATACTTTTCAAAATTTCTTAAATTCATACCATAAATTCATAAAACATTTGCATGGGTTTTGTTTGTTGTATTATGATCGATATTTCTCCTTCAAATATTTTCTGAAAATTACATTTGTTAGAGAGATACCATCAAAATAGTCAGGTGATTTTGCATGCTACGTACAGGCTTGCATTGGTGAAATGAAATGAAAGGTGTTGACGTATTGGGGTTTCTTTGAACAATCTGTATGATTAAAGGAAACTTGAAATGTAAACAGCTCCTGTTGTTCACAAAATTATGTGTTCACATTTCAGGTGTTCACATCTCAGAGTTGTTCAGATTCAGAGGTTTCACCGCACATCATATCATTGGTAATTGCTAAAGACTAGAATATCATTGTCCATTAAAGGAGGTTATTTTCACTTCAGCAGTGTTCACGTACATTCTTCAAGTTGTTCAAATTGGGTAGTATCAATAAACACATCATTGATAAATGCTTGAGCTCCACCACTTTCAAATTCTTTTATCATGGCAATGTAGAACCAATGCAATATTACTTTCAAAGTATTTTGAATATGCAATACTCCTAGATTATACTTCAAAAATACTGACTGTTAGAGGCAATAATTAACAATCTTACCTGGTGACTGACCTTGACCTGTTTCTGTGACCTCTGTTTGACCTTGTATGTAGGCCCCTGGCTGGTACATGTATGCTGGCTGTGTCTCTACAATAGAGGTGTGACGTTGACTCTGAAAATATAAAAATTCTTCAACTTATTTTTGAACCATATGTTTTTTTCAGAAGTTTGCAATTGAATCTGAAAATATTTAAGATAGCTTGTGGGGTTAATTTCTTTTACTCAGTGTTTCCTCTGCCCTTCTTTTATTTGACAATTAAGCCTTTATACGAAGTAGATATTGCCTGATGGTCTTCTGATGATTAATACATTAAACATCACAAAAATAACCTCACAGCAGGGCATAAGATTTTTTTGGCAAAAAATTGAAAACAACTTGCATATTATTTTCAAACGGAGCTCCAATCAAGAATTATAGACTGGTTTCCTTCAAATTTCACAAATGCGTAAGACAGATCAATACAGAGGAAAGGGTATAAAATGTTTTCTTATTTTCACTCCATTCAAATTTAACAACCTTTTTTCTGATGATTTTTTGGTGTGAAAATTTCAGCTTCCATAACTTTTGAATAAATTCAAAATTGGATGAATTTTGATAGATTTCCCTCTAAAAAAACCTTAGCTATAAAACTTTTAAGCAAATTTGTTAACATTTGATCCCCAAAATGCATGTTCAAACTGATCATGTTTTGTTAAAATTCAATACATGGAGTAAAGGGCAGAACAGATTTCCTGCTTATGTACAAGCTCATGGGAGCTTCTGTCATGGATGGTCTCTAACTCTGCTTAGTGATTGCCTAGACATTCATAATTGGTCTGATTATGAGGGGAAAGGTTTAGGCTTTGAAAAATGTAAAAAATCTGAAAATGACCCTATATTCACAAATTTTACCACAAGCCACCTTAAGTTCTTGAATTTATTTTATTTCTTACAATGAGAATAAAAATGATGAAAACTGGAATTTTGGATCAGTTGGAGTTAACCAACTACTCTCCTGAAAGATAGTGTGGAACAAATGGCAATATCTAGAAAAAGAATATATTCTGGGAAATATTTGATGGAAAGTTATAGTTCTTTTTAGTTCTTTTAACATTTCTTTTTTGAGTATCAAGTTACTCGACTTGATGAGAAATATTCCAAGCTCTGTTCCATTTTAAAAAGTAATGTGGGTGGGGGGAGGGACTGGAAAATAATTCCGAATTCAGGGGGGGGGGGGGTGTCCTGGGTATTTAGAATTGAAGGGGGGGGGGGGGAGACTAGGCTCATAGTCCCTGAAGTAGTAACCACTCACTTCTAAGTTGTCATTGTGGTGTAGAAACAGCTATGGCAGATATAGGTGGCACCATATGGTCCTCCAGTCTCTAGCAATTTCATTCCCTATTCCCCTGATGAGATAAATGTAAACTAAAATGGCCACTATAGCCACCTTGACTATTTGGTGCCTCTGTTGTAACAGAAAAACTTGTCAGAAAAATTACATATGACAGCCTAGAAATATAGACCAGGGGCTTGCAAGCACAAGGCGGAGATGTTATAGGTTGTTGTCCTCTCTTTCAACGTTTAATGATCAACTTCCTCTCTCCGTATAGAGTTGTATGGAGACCTCCAGGGGGTCAACAGTGTGTCTCTTCCGGTCCTTAGAATACCTCATTGAAGTCAACCAATAGACCAAGGCCAGCTAGTGTGTAATAATCTGTACTTTCCATATATAACCATGCACCTACGATTCTCAACACCTGCTTGGCTGGGACAACTAGTAAATGCTATAAGTAGAACAAGTGCTCATGTTATAAAACAAAGTCAGAGTCCTCCTTAATAATGTCTTTTTTAAATTTTCATATATAATTGAAATATAGTACCAATCCTCAGCTGGGACAAGTTCTGAATACTGCAGCTAAAATTAGGGAAAGTGTTTAAATTATGAAGTATATACAAACCTCAAGTAACCATCCTTCTACAATGCCATTCCTTAACTCATTGATGCTCAAAATGGCTGGATAATTAAGCACTTCTTTACAAAATATTCGAAGGAGATTTGTGGGTCAGGGAAGTAGTGGGTTGGCTTCTGATAACCATTTATTTTCATATTTTTTGAAAACTGCTCTGATATCTCTATTGGGCCCTACATGCATAAATGGATTCATTGGATTGATGATTTACCCACAGGACAACTTTCATATTTCACAAGAGAAGAGCACTTGTATAAAGTCCTTAATAATTCATTCAAAGTTAAAACACTTATTGCACCTGATAATAGGACTACCTGTATACAAGACCATCTGTCTAAAAGAGTTGGGTATATATATTCCCTCTTAGTTGAGACCAGTAGTTTAGAATATGTCCACTAGGGGTTTACGGTTCACTTACTTGGATATCAACCTACTTATGCCATAGGTCAAGGCACCTTAGAGGCTCCTATTGTTGCGAATGACCAGGACATGATTATAGTTCTGATAATGTCCACCAGGGGTCACCTACCTTATTTGACATCATCATGCTGTTGCGTATGGCTGAGATGAGGGCGCTGCCATCGTTATCCTGGATACCCTCTGACTTCCCCTGGCCCGCCACCATCACCTGGCTCACACCTGGGCAGGACGAGGACGAGGAGGAAGAGAAAACAATAGATTACATCGTTAACCTGGATACCCTCTGACTTCCCCTGGCCCGCCACCATCACCTGACTCACACCTGGGCAGGACGAGGAGGAGGAGGAGGAAGAGAAAACAATAGATTACATCGTTAGCCTGGATACCCTCTGACTTCCCCTGGCCCGCCACCATCACCTGACTCACACCTGGGCAGGACGAGGAGGAGGAGGAAGAGAAAACAATAGATTACATCATTAGCCTGGATACCCTCTGACTTCCCCTGGCCCGCCACCATCACCTGGCTCACACCTGGGCAGGACGAGGAGGAGGAAGAGAAAACAATATATTACATCATTAGCCTGGATACCCTCTGACTTCTACTGGCCCGCCACCATCACCTGGCTCACACCTGGGCAGGACGAGGAGGAGGAAGAGAAAACAATAGATTACATCGTTAGCCTGGATACCCTCTGACTTCCCCTGGCCCGCCACCATCACCTGGCTCACACCTGGGCAGGACGAGGAGGAGGAAGAGAAAACAATAGATTACATCGTTAGCCTGGATACCCTCTGACTTCTACTGGCCCGCCACCATCACCTGGCTCACACCTGGGCAGGACGAGGAGGAGGAGGAAGAGAAAACAATAGATTACATCGTTAGCCTGGATACCCTCTGACTTCCCCTGGCCCGCCACCATCACCTGGCTCACACCTGGGCAGGACGAGGAGGAGGAGGAAGAGAAAACAATAGATGTACATCGTTTAACCCACTTAGACCCAGGGATCTCCATGATAAAAGTGTCATCCTATAGACGTTTGAAAAAATCTTAATCAGAGATTAATTACACTTAAAACTTTCAACATCACTTCTCAAATAAAGAAATTAATATTTAAAACTATTAACATCACTTATCAAATAGGGAAATTAATATTTAAAACGTTTAACATCACTTATCAAATAGGGAAATTAATATTCAAAACTTTTAACAGCACTTATCAAATAGGGAAATTAATATTTAAAACTTTTAACAGCACTTATCAAATAGGGAAATTAATATTTAAAACGTTTAACATCACTTATCAAATAGGGAAATTAATATTTAAAACGTTTAACATCACTTATCAAATGAGGAAATTAATGTTTAAAACTATTAACATCACTTATCAAATAAGGAAATTAATGTTTTAAAAAAATGTAGAGAGATTGTTAAACCCATTTCGAGCAAAAACTCTCATTCAAATATGTTTGCAGTTTAGATGGAAATAGGGTGTTTAGTTTTCTATTTGTCCAGTTCTACTTTTTTTGTTTTGCTTGTTTTCACTGCTCCTAAGAATAAACAACTTTTGCTGTAGCAGGCACTGTCATACATACTAGCCCGCTTGCCCCGGCAAATGAATTTTTGAAAAGAGGGCTTTCGGGCAAGTACATTTCAGTTTTCACTTGCCCGAATGGGCAAGCTGATTTTCTGAACACTGAACATATTTTTTTTTATAGTAAATGGCCCAGATGCCCAGAACTATGCAAACAATGCAACAAAACTGAAAAGAAAATGTTTTTCAAATCTTTAAATCCTTGATGAACAATACATGCCTTTCTAGCATATATTATATCTTACTTCGGGCAAGTCAAATATTTGGTCGGGCAATTCAAAATCATTTACCACTTGCCCAGCATGGCAAGTTAGTTGTGAAAATTATGTTGGTGCCTGGCTGTAGGTATATATTCAAGATTTTACACATTTTGGGGAGTTTGTTTATGCTCCCCTTTCATACAAGCTTTCTAAACAAAAATCTGGGTCCAAAATGATCAATTATAGTTCAATTACACAGTTTACATTAACCCTTTCACACTCATACAGTGGGGCAAAAGGATTGAGTATTTTGGTAATATCCTTCTTCCATAAGAATCATATTTTTTTAATATAATAAGAAATGTTAATCAGAATCCTATTACCTGGAACCCAATTGACTGAGATTAGCCTGTACTGCATACAGCCTCATCCTTCTATTCTCACAGCCCCCTGCTTATAGCCACATCATTAAATAGATTTTAAGTATTGGGATACCTTCTACCCATGTAATTCAGATATCTGACCCCATTGAACTTACTAATACACACATTCTGCTGAGACAGGTAGTAAATGAGATCAGCCAGCAGAAAATACACATGTTTACATTCAATGCTGAACTTTCCTTACCTGTGTTAAATTAAGTGTGATGCATACACAATGTATGTATGTATGTATGTATGTATGTCTATGTCTATGAGATGTTCTGATATTCACTTAAATGACCTTAAAAACTAACAACCCAAAATTAATTCAGATCAGTTATAGGATGTTAAAATATTTTTGAATTATTACTGAAATTATCATTTTGAGGTCCCACAGTGTCAAAACTAAGAGAATTCACTGCTACTGCCTAATTTGTATGAACAATGTTCTATGTGTACATACTTCTTCTCAGATACAAGTTTCTTCTAAGATTAACATTTGACAATTCATGATTTAGCCGTAATATGGAAGAAAAAGTGACAAAATCTTGATGTCTTTTGGACGAATGTCAACTCTTTCAATCAAGAGTTTGAATTATATCATCTGGATCTTTTATCCATTAATGCTTAACCCATTCACACTTAGAGTTTCTCTGAAAAGTGTCGTCTGCTACTCTCATATTTTTGAAAATATCTTTTGAATAAAGCAAAAAATCACAAAATATTTGAAGAAGAGTTCTTGTTTGGCTTTTGATCAACATTTCTTCTTCAAACGTTTTCAAGAAAATGTGTTTGTAAGTTAAATATTTCCAAAATTGTCAGGCCTCTTTTGGCTGCTCTGAGTGTTAATGGGTTAAGACTTATTCTTGAAATTGTGGACTGGGTCTTTGATAATTTTGACAATAACTTATAAATTTAAATGATTTTACAAAATATTTGAAGGGTTCTTGGTAATGATCTGATGAACATTTCTCTTTCAAATAGTTTCCTATAAAAAATATTTTTTGCTT
>OZ012691.1:45545741-45550741 GCA_963942565.1 Maea johnstoni | reverse complement strand
GCATGGTGAATATAAACAATGATTTATTTTTGATAATTTTGCACCCACATATTTCAGAAAGAACAGGTTACTTGTCCTTTATTCTCCCTACCATACATGTGAATTACTAGAATTGTTTGCATCCCTAAAGCAGGAGAGAAACTATCTGCTATGATCAGTATGCTATCTTATGACTTAAGCTAATCTAACATGCACATATCTTAGCATCAGTTAAGTTATGTTCATATTATTTTAATACCAGTATTTTTATCTTGACAAATCAAAGCATTTTTTTTTACTGAGGGAGGAGTTTGCAAGTAACAAATCAATGCAGCACCAATCTTATGACATGCACATCCTCAGAAAAGAGGGTTGTAATTATTATTATTGATTTTTCTTTTGGGGGGGGGGGGGGTGCACAAGTCCTAGGAAATGAGGTATAGTCCCTCAATAATGCACAAAGCTGGTGAGTTACCTGTTGCAGGATTTGACCAGAGTTTCTCTCTCCTCCTTATTGGGATTTCTGTTCTGCTCAAATGCCTCAAACAGTATCTGCTGAGAAGAGGGTCCCCACTTAAAGCGGTTCCTCTTGATCTTCTTAAAGGGAATGCCACTTTCCATGTCAAAGCCATTGTCATCCACCTTCTGAAACCCTGAAGAAAATAAGTGATAAACAATATACCTGATATGCTATTTGAATATACTGTATACAGCTTTAATTCCAAGTGCTAAAGATTTTGCTTTACAGCCCTGCAGAGGGGTACGTATTTGAGCTACAGTAAATTTGTGCATCCAAGAACTCAGCAAAGCAAAGATACAAAGCAGGATAATCATGTGAAGGACGTTATTTTGGTGCTATCATGGCGAGCGTGAAAATAGCAAAATTAAATGACTGTAAAAAATACCAGTATGTATTTCCTATGTATGCTAATAAATGTATATGCCTATTTGATTGCACATATATGGTGTGGTTGGGATGGCCTTTTGTTTTTTTGAGAAAGGTTGCTCATTGCGTTTTAACCCCTCCAATCCTGAGGCTGAAGGTTTCAATCATACTTCAGGTTTTTTGCATCATTTTGTAATGGGCGAATTAGCCACCAGCAGCATAAGGGTTAAGGATGTATGCTTTGGGAAAGCTTGTTCACTATGTCCTAATGGTATCAATATAGAGGCTTTTTTGCCAAAAAATCTTTTGTGCAATGGTGGTTTGTTTAAAAGTGTTTTTTTGCATTTTTCAGGAAGCTTGTTCACTGCACATTGATGGTTGGTCTTGAAGGCCTTCTGCCCCATTGATGGAGGTTGGTCAGTGTTCCCTAATTGTATAGTTGGGCCGGCATTTTATCCATTGTCTCAGGGTGCAACATACGTTCTAAAACGTTCTTTGCAGAGTGGGGTAAGCTGCCCCTAAAGTTTACTTGCCCCGTCTGGACTTCGACTTGCCCTCCCACTCTGTTATAACAAGGGTGAGTTACACTCTGACCAAAACATTACTTGCCAAGTGGGGCAAGTCAGGGTCTAATGTTCTGCTTGCCGGATTGCCATTTTCACTCGCAACTTGCAACGAGGCAAGTGCTTATATTGCAAGTTGCAAGTGGAAATAACAATCAGAACATTAGACCCTTACTTGCCCCACTTGGCAAATAATGTTTTGGGCAGAGTGTAACTCACCCTCGTTATAACAGTGGCTATTTCTGAATTTTGGAAAGGCTATAGACCCTCTAAAGAAGGTTATCTATGAGTCTTGATGAGGAGGAAAGGGTTCTTAGAAGGTATTTTACAATACATCTATGACAGTTCAACATGTCATTTCATAATCAACATTAATAGAACCATTAAACAACTATTGATAATTGGGTTTGGTAGGGACTAACTTGTGACTACTTCTTTCTGGGTTTGGTAGGAACATATGCGTGACTACTTCTTTCTGGGTTTGGTAGGAACATACTTGTGACTACTTCTTTCTGGGTTTGGTAGTGACTTACTTGTGACTACTTCTTTCTGGGTTTGGTAGGAACATACTTGTGACTACTTCTTTCAGGGTTTGGTAGTGACTTACTTGTGACTACTTCTTTCTGGGTTTGGTAGGAACATATGTGTGACTACTTCTTTCTGGGTTTGGTAGGAACATACTTGTGACTACTTCTTTCTGGGTTTGGTAGTGACTTACTTGTGACCACTTCCTTCTGTTTTTCCTCGAACCAGCGATAGAGTATCTCCCTCTTCTGGTTCTTCATGGGTGTGCCCTTGTTGAGGTGCTGCGACAGGTGGCTCTGGTTGAGGCCTGTTGCGTCCACCACCTCGCGCTGGGGGATGTTATGAAGCAGCATGTAGTGTTTGATGTGTCTTGCAGCCTTCCATGGATCTTCCCTATTGCACAATAACAATGAATTGTAAAGTTTCATTTGGAATAAAACTTTCTTTTTCAATTATATTAGACTTTTTTCTGCCATACAAAGATAATTCATTGTTTCAACCGGATTTGGATTTTCCGATGTTTTTCAACCTACCGGTATTCAGGCCAAATCATTACAAATCAGTTGTCATGTTGATGAAAATCAGTGACAACCACCGACTAACCTCAAGTCATTGACAATTTTCTTACATACCTTGCGACATATTAGAAGCTGTAGCAGTGGTCAGAGACAGTGAACAGTTAATGCAAAATGACTTGGACCAGTGGGCTATTGGGACAGCCCCTCAAACCTATCATAATCTATTCAACACACATGCACAAATATATGTATATATATATATATATATATATATATATATATATATATATATATATATATATATATATATATATATATATATATATATATATATATATATATATATATATATATATATATATATATATACATATATATATATATATATATATATATATATATATATATATATATATATATATACTAGTATACATACATATATATATATATATATATATATATATATATATATATATATATATATATATATATATATATATATATATATATATATATATATATATATATATATATATATATGTATATATATATATATATATATAGGCATATTGCTAATTGCTCAAGAAAAAATACTAGACAAAATACTAAGCACTTCTAAGCTTAATTAAATTCAAATTGGGCAAAGCAAATTATGTTAATCATTAAAGTGAAAGATCTCGTTTCTGGGGTAAGAAACTGAACAAAACATACATAGTGTATTCAAGCGGAGCTCTTCTCAACAATATGGGCTGGTGATCTTCAAATTTCACAAATTAAGAGGAAAGACCAATATGGAGAGATGGGTATCATTTTTTTCCTAATTTTTGCACCAACCAAAATTTCTAACCATTTCTTTAATGCTAAATAATCAATTAGAAATCTGCAAACTACAGACATGTAAGAAACCAAGTTAAACTCAAACATTGCTCAAACCCCAACGATCCTAAGTGTCATTCTCTTTTTCTGTATATTCTACCATGATTAAAACAACAGGGCAGTCGGCTCCTGGTTGTGATTTCAGTAATCGTTGTCAGTGGCGCCACCCGTGTCACTTTTCGGAACCAAATTGAACCACCCCTTCTCAAATCCAGGATCCGCCACTGAACATTCATTTGGGAGCTTCCCCTTATCGCTTGAGTCAAGCTTCCTAAGACCACAATTATGAATATATTATATATATATATATATATATATATATATATATATATATATATATATATATATATATATATATATATATATATATATATATATATATATATATATATATATATATATATATATATATATATATATATATATATATATATATATATATATATATATATATATATATATATAATGACACCTTTTGGGATTCTGACTACTAGGTGAAATGTATAAAGTTGTTCAGCTGGGTGCGGGAGCACTGGTGAGGCGGTAATTGTTGGTGCCTGTATTCAGGGGTCAAAGTAGCTCAGTTAGTTAGGTGTCGGACTAGTAATCAGAGGGTCGCTGGTTCGATTCCCGGCCACTCCGGGCACTTTGGTCGTTCTTGGGCAAAACAGTTTATTCCATATTGCTTCAGTCTACCCAGCTGCAGACAGCAGTGCTTAGAGTGTGTGAGCTATATGCTGCCAGTTGCTCTGGAATATCCCCCGGGGGATTGAAATGGTTTCCGTGTATACAGTGCCTGCTAGAGGAGGAAGGTCGTGTGAGCACTTCGGTGGATACAAGACTATAAACCGAATACCTTTTTTTACAAGCCGCAACCTGTCTCTAAATAATTTGGGCCTGCCATAAACAAAATGCATGACACGGACCACAGAAAATTGTATTTCACCTCCATATCTATTTTTAGTATAGTCTTCGTTCAATCACCAAAAAACTTATTTGTAACTTAAAGTATGCATTTAATATTCAAAGTACAGTATTAAAAATATAGCTTTTTGACTGAAACGCGCAGTGCGATATGGTTGTTTCATAAACGTGTTTCTACTATATTTGTTAGTGTGTTGCAGCTTGTTGAATTTTGTTATTCAGCGTGTACGTTGCAACAATATGACCACGAATACGATGAATAGAAATTATAACACCTCGCAGATTATAGATTATGGTTAATATTCAAAGAAAGAATAGTTTTCCAACGTCGCCTTTCGCTCAAACGAAAAGTAATAAACTCTAAAGTTGCCCTTTAAACTTTCAAGTTAGAAAAGCATAATGCTTACAAACAAGATATTGAAATAGCACATATGGTCGATATCCTATCACTGTTGAGATTTTTTTGTTTGTTTGTTAGATACCTATTTAAACACCTGGTGGGGATTACAGAAATCGCTGTTAGTGGCGCCACCAGAGTCGTTTTTCGGAACTAAATAGAACAACCCCTTCTCAAATACTGGATCCGCCACTGAACATTCATTTGAGAAATTCCCCTTAAAGCTAGCTATAGGCCATGGGCCAAGTCCTGAAAAGAGCCTAGAAAATAGGTTTCGTGGTGACTTTTTGGGGGCAACTTGAAACCATTATAATTCAAACAGGTATTATAAG
>OZ012691.1:45490788-45545541 GCA_963942565.1 Maea johnstoni | reverse complement strand
ACTAATGGATTGGCTGCAGTCTTCCCAATGTACTCCAATATTCTACGCCACTAACCACTGGCTTGTCAATATTTTGCCTCAATATGGTAGACACAGTGATGATAAACAAATGTGAAATTTATGAATTTAAGCTCATTCTTAAGTTGTTTACCCACAAGGGTGCTCTTTCTTCGCATGAAAGGGTTCAAGGGGAGACACATAGATGAGTTGCAATCTGTTTCAAGAGTGGGGATCAGTCACATGGAACAAATGAAGGTGCATTACTTTTTCCCACACTCTGACTCATACTTTTTTCATTCAAACATTATCAGATGTTTATCACAAGAAGCATAACAAATATCAGCTTTAGGTTGCTTGTCTGGTTCATCAAGTACAAGCTTTCCCCTTCCAACCTCTTCCCTAATGCGAATGCTACAAATCTAGTGTATACTCATAGTGTACCCCATAAGGCCAAAGGAAATAGCAAAAGCTATCAATTTCAGTATTTCAATGGTGATTGATCAATTAAACATTAAGTTAAATTTATAATAACAGTAGTATCTTTCCACATTCATTTCCATCAAATCATACCAAGCTACAGTTGAAATTAGAATTTTGTTTAGTCACTTCTGTTGCTTTTCTCATCATGACTAGCCAGTTGTAAGAACCAGAGTATAAAGGGAAAACCACCACAAACCCTAAGTCACTGATAACTTCCTCACATACCTAAATCCATATTCATAACCTGGCAGTGGATAGAGAACTAATGAGTAATTAAGGGCAACACTTTAGACTATTGAGCTATCGGTGCAGGTTTCCTGAAAAATAATTCATAAAAATATTTCTCACCTTGATAACTAATAGCTGTCTCACCTTGATACCTGTGAGCAAACGAGTCATTCTCATCCTCCTGAAGCTTGTAGCGAAATGCCTCCTCTTTCCTCCTGTTGGCAAACCAGTTGTACACCCGTACCTCTGTCACCAAGTTATCCCCGAGACCCGCGAACTGTGACGGCGAGACACCCCTCTGTATGCACTCCGCCCTGGAAAATACAGAAACATAAACAGTTCACACCCACAAAGTCGTAGCCAGCAGCGTGTCAGGGCATCATTTGTACACCCAAACACTCAAAGATCAAACTTTCAGATACCTACAACTTTTTTCTGGGGAATTTTTGAAAATTTCAATTTCAAACTTAAAATTTAATGTTTTTCTCACTTCAACATATTTTCCATGGCTTTGAATATGGATATCATGCTTTATTCCATTAAGCAAAATACCATTTTATGATTGTAATCTGAGTATATTGCGGTCTCCCTTGAAAAATAGGATGCTCAAAGATTTAAGAATTGCCAATTTTGGGCAGCCACTTTATAAATCCTGGATAAGAATTAACCTGCACATTCGTACCTCTATTACCCAAGAAAGTATGGGAACCTACAGCCCGCAGGCAAAGAGAGATATTTTGTGAAAGAATTTGAGCTAAATCAAATTGTAAAACCTCCTATTGCATATAAGAAAATGGAAATGAATATTCAACTTTATTTTAAGGTGTGAATATAATTTGAGATATTAGAACCCTGAACAAAACATTCCCCCCCAAAACATTCAAATTTCTATTCAAAATTAGGCAACCCCCAATACCTTTTAACACATCTTATGGCAGAGGAGTTTGACATTCTGGGCTGACATCTAGTGCTAAAAGTGCAAACTAAAGTTTGAAAAAAAAGCATGGTGAATATAAACAATGATTTATTTTTGATAATTTTGCACCCACATATTTCAGAAAGATCAGGTTACTTGTCCTTTATTCTCCCTACCATACATGTGAATTACTAGAATTGCTTGAATCCCTAAAGCAGGAGAGAAACTCTCTGATATGATCAGTATGCTATCTTATGACTTAAGCTAATCTAACATGCACATATCTTAACATCAGTTTAGTTATGTTCACATTATTTTAATACCAGTATTTTTATCTTGACAAATCAAAGCATTTTTTTTTACTGCGGGAGGAGTTTGCAAGTAACAAATCACTGCAACAGCAATCTTATGACATGCACATCCTCAGAAAAGGGGGTTGTAATTATTATTATTATTTTTTTTTTTTTTTTGGGGGGGGGGGGGTGCACAAGTCCTAGGAAATGAGGTATAGTCCCTCAATAATGCACAAAGCTGGTGAGTTACCTGTTGCAGGATTTGACCAGAGTTTCTCTCTCTTCCTTATTGGGATTCCTGTTCTGCTCAAATGCCTCAAACAGTATCTGCTGAGAAGAGGGTCCCCACTTAAAGCGGTTCCTCTTGATCTTCTTAAAGGGAATGCCACTTTCCATGTCAAAGCCATTGTCATCCACCTTCTGAAACCCTGAAGAAAATAAGTGATAAACAATATACCTGACATGCCTTTTGAATATACTGTATACAGCTTTAATTCCAAGTGCTAAAGATTTTGCTTTACAGCCCTGCAGACGGGTACGTATTTGAGCTACAGTAAATTTGCGCATCCAAGAGCTCAGCAAAGCAAAGATACAAAGCAGGATAATCATGTGTAGGACGTTATTTTGGTGCTATCATGGCGAGCGTGAAAATAGCAAAATTATATGACTGTAAAAAATACCAGTACGTATTTCCTATGTATGCTAATGAATGTATATGCCTATTTGATTGCACATATATGGTGTGGTTGGGATGGCCTTTTGTTTTTTTTGAGAAAGGTTGCACATTGCGTCTTAACCCCTCCAATCCTGAGGCTGAAGGTTTCAAACATACTTCAGGTTTTTTGCATCATTTTGTAATGGGCGAATTAGCCACCAGCAGCATAAGGGTTAAGGATGTATGCAACTTTGGGAAAGCTTGTTCACTATGTCCTAATGGTATCAATATAGAGGCTTTTTTGCCAAAAAAGTTTTTGTGCAATGGTGGTTTGTTTAAAAGGTTTTTTTTGCATTTTTGAGGAAGCTTGTTCACTGCACATTGATGGTTGGTTTTGAAGGCCTTCTGCCCCATTGATGGAGGTTGGTCAGTGTTACCTAATTGTATAGTTGGGCCGGCATTTTATCCATTGTCTCAGGGTGCAGCATACGTTCTTAAACGTTCTTTGCAGAGTGGGGTAAGCTGCCCCTTAAGTTTACTTGCCCCGTCAGCACTTGCCCTCCCACTCTGTTATAACAAGGGTGAGTTATGCTATGCCCAAAACATAACTTGCCAAGTGGGGCAAGTCAGGGTCTAATGTTCTGCTGTCTAATGTTTTTGCCGTTTTCACTCGCAACTTGCAACGGGGCAAGTGCTTATGTTGCAAGTTGCAAGTAAAAATAACAATCAGAACATTAGACCCTTACTTGCCCCACTTGGCAAATAATGTTTTGGGCAGAGTGCAACTCACCCTCGTTATAACAGAGTGGCTATTTCAGAATTTTGGAAAGGCTATAGACCCTCTAAAGAAGGTTATCTATGAGCCTTGATGAGGAGGAAAGGGTTCTTAGAAGGTATTTTACAATACATCTATGACAGTTCAACATGTCATTTCATAATCAACATTAATAGAACCATTAAACAACTTTATTGATAATTAGGTTTGGTAGGGACTAACTTGTGACTACTTCTTTCTGGGTTTGACAGGGGTCAGGCTACGACAAGAAACTGATGAAGACCGCCGGGCTATAGGTTCCCAAAAGTTCATAGCCCAATAGAAAATTTTATAGTCCCATTAAACAAAAAAAAAAAAAAAGCTGCCTTGGTTATCCTAAATTACACACACATACACACACATATATATATAAATATATATAAATATATATATATATATATATATAAATATATATATATATATATATATATATATATATATATATATATATTTATATATATATATATATATATATGTATATATATATATATATATATATATATATATATATATATATATATATATATATATATATATATATATATATATACACACACACACACACACTGCTTATAGTATTGTTATTCCTCTGAGCATGACCTAAAAATGTCAATCTTTTCTTATAGCCAGCCAGGCTATACAAAGGCAAATATTCTTATAGCCCGAAACAACTTTCTATAGCCCCGGGCTATCGGGCTAGTGTGTAACTGGACCCCTGGGTTTGGTAGGAACATACGTGTGACTACTTCTTTCTGGGTTTGGTAGGAACATACTTGTGACTACTTCTTTCTGGGTTTGGTAGTGACTTACTTGTGACCACTTCCTTCTGTTTTTCCTCGAACCAGCGATAGAGTATCTCCCTCTTCTGGTTCTTCATGGGCGTGCCCTTGTTGAGATGCTGCGACAGGTGGCTCTGGTTGAGGCCTGTTGCGTCGACCACCTCGCGCTGGGGGATGTTATGAAGCAGCATGTAGTGTTTGATGTGTCTTGCAGCCTTCCAAGGATCTTCCCTATTGCACAATAACAATGAATTGTAAAGTTTCATTTGGAATAAAACTTTCTTTTTCAATTATATGAGACTTTTTTCTGCCATACTAAGATAATTCATTGTTTCAACAGGATTTGGATTTTCCGACGTTTTTCAACCTATCGGTATTAAGGCCAAATCATTACAAATCAGTTGTCATGTTGATGAAAATCAGTGACAACCACCGACTAACCTCAAGTCATTGACAACTTTCTTACATACCTTGCGACATATTATTAGAAGCTGTAGCAGTGGTCAGAGACAGTGAACAGTTAATGCAAAATTACTTGGACCAGTGGGCTATTGGGACAGCCCCTCAAACCTATCATAATCTTTTCAACACACATGCACAAATATATGTATATATATATATATATATATATATATATATATATATATATATATATATATATATATATATATATATATATATATATATATATAAATTATATATATATATATATATATATATATATATACAGTATATATATATATATATATATATATATATATATATATATATATATTTATATATATATATATATATATATATATATATATATATATATATATATATATAGGCATATTGCTCAAGAAAAAATACTAGACAAAATACTAAGCACTTCTAAGCTTTTAAAATTAAATTCAAATTGGGCGAAGCAAATTATGTTAATCATTAAAGTGAAAGATCTCGTTTCTTGGGTAAGAAACTGAACAAAACATACATAGTGTAGAGCTCTTCTCAACAATTATGGGCTGGTGATCTTCAAATTTCACAAATTAAGAGGAAAGACCAATATGGACAGATGGATATCATTTTCTTCCTAATTTTTGCACCAACCAAAATTTCTAACCATTTCTTTAATGCTAAATAATCAATAAGAATTAAGCTAACTACAGGCATGTATGAAACCAAGTTAAACTCAAACATTGCTCAAACCCCAACGACCCTAAGTGTCATTCTCTTTTCTGTATATGATTAAAACAACAGGGCAGTCGGCTCCTGGTTGTGATTTCAGTAATCGTTGTTAGTGACGCCACCCGTGTCACTTTTCGGCACTAAATTGAACCACCCCTTCTCAAATCCAGGATCCGCCACTGAACATTCATTTGGGAGCTTCCCCTTATCGCTTGAGTCAAGCTTCCTAAGACCACAATATAATGACACCTTTTGGGATTCCGACTACTAGGTGAAATGTATAAAGTTGTTCAGCTGGGTGCGGGAGCGCTGGTGAGGCGGTTATTTTTGGTGCCTGTATTCATACAGCCGCAACCTGTCTCTAAATAATTTGGGCCTGCCATAAATGATAAAATGCATGACACGGACCACATAAATTTGTATTTCACCTCCATATCTATTTTCAGTATATTTCTTCGTTCAATCACTAAAAAACTAATTTGTAACTTATTAAAGTATGCATTTAATATTCAAAGTCCAGTATTGAAAATATAGTCGGTAGCTTTTTGACTGAAACGCGCAGTGCGATATGGTTGTTTCATAAATGTGTTTCTACTATATTTGTTAATTTGTTGCAGCTTGTTGAATTTTTCTTGTACGTTGCAACAATATGACCACGAATACGATGAATAGAAATTATGATACATGTACCTTGCAGATTATAGATTATGGTTAATATTCAAAAAGAATAGTTTTCCAACGTCGCCTTTCGCTCAAAAGTAATAAACTCTAAAGTTGCCCTTTAAACTTTCAAGTTAGAAAAGCATAATGCTTACAAACAAGATATTGAAATAGCACATATGGTCGATATCCTATCACTGTTGAGATACCTATTTAAACACCTGGTGGTGATTACAGAAATCGCTGTTAGTGGCGCCACCAGAGTCGTTTTTCGGAACTAAATAGAACCACCCCTTCTCAAATACTGGATCCGCCACTGAACATCCATTTGAGAACTTCCCCTTAAAGCTAGCTAGAGTCAAGCTTCCTGAGACCATAACATAATGAGAGCTTTTGGAATTCGGACTACTAGGTGAAATGTATGACGTTTTTTCATCTGTGTGGGTGAGCAGGTGAGGGGGTAATTTGGTGCCTGTCCTCGTGCAGTCGCAGCCCGTCTTTGAATCAATTTGGGTCTGCCATAAAAGCTGCCCACCTGCACACGGGCTACAGAAATTTGTATTTATTTAAACCTCCATATCTATTTTCAGTATATTATTCGTTCAATCGCCCAAAACCTAATTTGAAACTTATAATTCTAAATATAAGTGAGTTTAATATTCATATTTTACAATACGACTGAAAGTATAACCTCTTGGCAGAAACGCGCAGTGCGATATGGTTATTTTTTTCGCAGATGTGTCAATTTGTATCTACTATACTTGTTAGTTTGTTGCAGCTTGTTGAATTTGGTTATTCAGCGCATACTTTATAACAATATGAACACGAATATGCTGAATAGAAATTATAATACCTTACAGACTATAGATTTGGGTTAATACTTAAAGAAAGAATAGATCAAATATCCCAACGTCGCCTTTCGCTCAAAAGTAATAAACTCGTGAGTGGCCCTTTAAACGTTCAAGTTAGAAAATCATCACGCTTACAAACAAGGTGTTGGAATAACACATATGGTTGATATACTATCACTATTAAGATACCTGTTTAAACAACTGGTCCGACTAACTACCTCCACTTAATGATTGCAGATCTTCGTTGATAAACTAATACGCCCGGGGAGACGAGTTCTCTGGTGAAAATAACTAGTTTCACACCTCAAACAGTGAAAAAAGGCCAGGTGTATTGAGCAATTGACACCTTATGATAATAACCCAGGGTGTTGCTTCCACCATTTTGTTTTGTAAGAATAATTAAGATAAGAATGGGAAATGCATGTTTGATATTTCCCGCTATTGAATCTATCCATACACTCTGGTCTACTGGGTCCTAAGGTTTACGACGGTCATAATCGGCTTGTTTACAACATGTATACTTATCGCAGTAAATGATTAAACTAATTCAGCAATAAAACGGTTGAATTATTAACGTTTCTTTATAGCTAAAATTTTACGACTGACCCAGTCAATAAGTAACCACATAAGATAGTCGGCGGGGTCAGTTTCCATTTAGTATCGCACCTTCGTGAACGACGCTCGTGTTACCGTCACGGGTCGACTTGCGAAAACTTACCGCAGGAGTTTTTCCACCAAAGTAAGAGGTTCGCGTCGAATACTGCTAATTTGGGCAGAAGTCGTCGCTTCATTTTGAACAAATGGGTCGGGTTTGACATCTTGCTCGATTTGAGGTTGTTCTGTAAGATGATGGACTGTCGGCTGTTCTTCCTCGTTTCGTTCCGGAACAACGGCGTATGAAATCTGAGAAGTTTCAAGCGCTTCCCTGGCCGGTGCCAGATCCCGTACCGCCTCTATGAGCGACTCTGGACTCAGACCAGATTCCAAAAGAGCCGAAACAAGCTCTTTTTGGAGCGGACTAAGAAAATCTGCCATTAGATTATCGTATAAGGTTACATGGCATATGGTATAACAAAGACGGCACAGGCTGGCGAGGGGTCCAAAGTCCGTCTCTAATCTCGATTCGAAAGCCGCCATTTCTGTTTGTTTATTGACATTTGGAGTAATAGTCGTGCGCTGGAGAGATCGCCCAGGTGCATGTGTCAGTGTGTTTGACGCTGATGACTACCTACCTGCCAACAAACACATTTTTCTGATTATATATACCAGTTCCTTTGTTTTAAAGTCGTATTTCATTTGATTTCTCAAATTGACCATTTTGTGATTTATTCGGATACAATACACCGCTTAAATAATTCTGGAGAAATAATATAATTATGAAAATACATTTAAATCTATTTTCTCTACCCAATAAAATGGAGTGAAAATAAATTTAAATTTATTTTCTCTCCCCTATAAACGGGAGTGAAAATGAATTTAAATGTATTTTCTCTCCCCAATAAACGGGAGTGAAAATAAATTTAAATTTATTTTCTCTCCCCAATAAACGGGATTGAAAATAAATTTAAATATATTTTCTCTTTCACACCTGGTCCATCGTAGGTAATTATTAAAAGGTAAACAATAAAACCTGTAAATGTAAACCCGTCTTTAAATTTGATGCCTCAATTTGATCACCCCTTTTCACGGCGGATCTTTCGCGTTCGATCACATGTACATACTATTCATTTTCAATATGACTGTTATTATATTAGTGTGCGTCTTCGTTTATTCCTTTGCCATTGCATTTGTATCTAATCTAAAGCGACTATAAGCTCCTTATGTTTTGATTTTACCTAACTTTTAAATGTTATAAAACTTTTTTTCCTACCCGAGACGAAGGTAACATATCTTCATATCGGTTCCTACTTGTTATGATACATGCAGCACTAAACATGTCTCTAAATATATTAGCGTACTAACGTGAGAATTGGGAGAAATGGCGAAAAATGTGTATAATCTTACGAATTTCCCTATTGAGAAAGAACACCTTATGATGCCTCTTCCTAGATCGAGTGGGCTATTGCACTAGCGCCATTAATTGAATGTGTAGACAAGTTAAATTCTTTTTCTTTAATAGTGACGCTTAGGAGGACAATTTTAAACTGAATGGTCAATTTGACTTACATATACATTTTGATAAGTGATGACAAAACAGCTTCACTTAGAATCATTTTCCACTCTATCACACATGATATCACACACACTAGCCTGGAAAACCATTGATTTTGGACTGGTATTCATGGGGCGCCGTTTGTAAAATCAATACTTTTGTTGGCAGGCAACTTTTGTCAAAACAGAAGTCACTTTTTTGTATAATTTGAAACTTCCATTTTTAGATGAATTAATATGACATTGAGAGACGACAGTAAAAAACATCTGCACAGCAGAGAATTTTAAAAAAAAGTCACTTTTGTCGACAAATGTCACTTTTGTTGGACAAAGGTGCTTTTGTGTTACACATGGCGTGACCACTCGCCAAGTGTTACATCTTAGAGTTCTGTCTACGATAAAATTGCTTTTTGTCAACAAAAGTATGTACACGTACGTTACAAACAGCGCCCCATAGATATTAGTCTTTTGGGCGATGGCATTTTTAATTCCTTTTTGACTTGGTACATCCAGCTTCATACTCTGCGCTAAAAGCTAAACGAGTGATCTTTTCTTATTTTATTCATTATTATTATTATCATTCCTTTTTTTTTGGGGGGGGGGGGGGGGGGAGGATTTTCACTTAAGCTGTTAGACACAATCAGAACTATGTGTGTCTTGCGCTATTTCGTTCGGCTGTTGGGGTATCCTTTATGGGGTACGGACAGTTGCCCACCGGACAGTTGCCCACCGGACAGTTGCCCACCGGACAGTTGCCCACCGGACAGTTGCCCACCAAGCAAATGAAAAGTAGGACATTTGCCCACCAACATTGTTATAAATACATAAAGCTATAGGAATAATATATAAATAATACAAACAACTTAGTTTACATTCTTACAAGCATAAAGTGCCTGAAACAGATTTTATTACAAACAAAGGCTTTATTACAAACAAGCAGAACTTATTGCATATAAAGACAACTTTAAAGTGTCTTTTAGTACAAACAAAGGCTTGATTACAAACAAGCAGAACTTATCACATTATTACAAACAAAAGCTTTATTACAAACAAGCAGAACATATAAATGCAACTTTTATCAATTACCAGTAAGTCTGATTAAGTCCACAAATGTTTTACTAGTCAAGCCTGATGGTTGCACCAACAGCTTTCAGGAAATCTGGCAAACTCTGGTTGCCTGCGGTGTAGGTGTTATTTATAAATATTTTGGTGGGCAAATGTGTAGGACAGTTGCCCACCGGACAGTTGCCCACCAGACAGTTGCCCACCGGACAGTTGCCCACCGGACAGTTGCCCACCGGACAGTTGCCCACTGGACAGTTGCCCACCTTTATAGGTTGGGCAACCATCTCTTCAATATCACCCTTCTTAACATTACATACACGCATTCATCAGTTATGTACAATTTAATTAAGAAGAAGCCTAGCCTCTTTGCCAGGTGTGGGTATCAGGGGGCGATGGATCATTTATATTAGAGCATGGATAACGTTGTTTCGCTTGGTACAGTGAATATATTAATACTCCTCATTGCCGAAAGATGGCAGCACCGGTATACTAATTAGTGAAAAAGCCCCCTCTTTTGACAAACGAGAGAACTAGTATATCATTGCTTCACGCGTTATACCTTCTACACGTACAAAAGCAAGAGGGAAACCCTTCCTGAAGTTCTGGTTTAGCCTGGAGACAGCGACTTGAGAAGAGAGAGACTGTAACACTATGTTGGTATAACCTATTATCTTAATGTTTATGTAGGAACGTTAATTTCGACTGTTCAATGACAAAACATTGATTGAAATTGGAATGATTTATTAACCTTTTATTAACCTTTATTAACAATACTAGTAACATATAATATATATTAATATGATGTATGATGTTAAGGCATGTTTTTTTTAATCTCACTGATATGTACGGTACCAAGTTATATGTTGTTATATACCTGAATGAAACTATATGTCTTCCTATTTATATGTATCCTTCATCAGTGAGCTTATGATAAAATAAATACTGGTATGTATTGATACCTTCTACATATCAAGTACATGGACCAGAGGGGCATATTCATAGACATAGGAGATGAAGCGGGAAGGGGTGAGATAAATAACCATCCAATCCCATTAAGCCCTGTGTGCAGTGTGAGTGTTATGGCTGATTGTTCAGCACCTGCAGTGTAATATATGCTCGGTTAATTAAGGACCTGGATAAAAGGGAATAAAGAATGCATATTGACTGCTAGCAGGGTCTCTCTCTCTCTCTCTCTCTCTCTCTCTCTCTCTCTCTCTCTCTCTCTCTCTCTCTCTCTCTCTCTTCACTGTATATTAGAATGGAATTCAATAATGCTTTCATTAATATTCCAAGAAAAATAAATTATGCATTGTTCCTGTGCCCTAGACATTTCTTAGTGTCCCTTATTTTCTTAAGTTATGGTCTTGCTGCCACCTTATTCAAACTGTCAGTTGACACCCAGCATTATAGTTGGGTTGACAATTAAGAACAGGCTTCCATCCCAGGCAAATTAAGGGCTACATAATCTGGGATGTCGCACTTACTTTCTTCATTGGCTTCAAAACTATTCAGGCCTAAAAAAAAAAATTGTTTGTTTCCTGTAACCCGACCGACCCTACCATTTCATGGCCGACCCTACGTCTTTTTACCTCCCGTCGTGAAACTTAAAAAAAAAAAAAAAAAAAAAAAAAAAAAAAAAAAAAAAATTAAACTATGATCTAAACTACACTGAAAGGAAAGCAGGGCAGGTTTACAGTTGCACAAAGCACATGCAGCACACCAAAGCAGGCATGTCTAGGGCTAGGTTGTGTGTCATCCCCTACAGAAGAAGAAAAGAAACATAAGAAACAAGTGACAGGAAACATAAGTGACAGGTAACATAACTGACAAGAAGCATGTGACAATGTTAATTACAAATACACAATGTAATAGGTGAATGAAATGTGTTTTTTCAGCATTTTTCCAGGACACCTACTGCTAAATACAAAAAAAAAAAAAAAAAAAAAAAAAGATTTACCTACCTACCTACCCTATTTTTTTTGGAACCGTTACAGGAAACAAACAATTTTTTTTTTAGGCCTCATGTTCAACTTAGTGAGTTCTCAGATAGCATGGCCAGTAGATTCTTTCAGATATTTCTGTATTCATTATTTTGATGTAGATTTCATTAAACATTTGTGCTCTATCAATTTATATTGAATGATTTTCGGAATATAGATTCCAGTTCCTTTTACGTAGAGCCAGAGCTAGAGGTAATGAAGTTCTCTGGTAGAGCTAATTTATGACTATTTTTGTATCTCACGTCCGTCATTAAAAATGCTGCATTCCAGGACTGCTTGCCTGTGCTCCTGGATAAATATTCTTGGACACCCCTGGCCTTGGGTTAGGTGGGTTGCATATGGATGGTTTTAATGTTATCCCATGCTGACTGGAAATGTTTTTCCTACCAACACACCAATTTTCACTGCTTGGCAACATTGATGAAATGATCATTGACAACACATCTATCAAAGCAGAATTTGAAAAGGATTTTTAAATAGCAACACTAACAACATTATCTATAGCCTAGTAGCCAGCTAGTACATTTAACAGCTATAGGTTTAGAAGCACTAGTTGGCACATCAGACCAGTAGAAGAAGTAGGAGCATAGGTGCTGTCAGGGGCTGTCACCCACATCAACTGAAACCATAGGCCGAGGAATGAGCAATATCTCTTGGTGTCCACCTGGTGTGAATTGATAGAACTAAATGAAGGTATCATAGAGTTGGTATACAATTTTAGTTAGATATCATAGAAGTGAAAAGATATAGGTTAACATAGAGATAGGCTTGTGCTACACAGTTCTAATATACTGTCCCCTGGTTATACTATTCATATGTTGTTGGATCTAGGATATGTTTAAATCCATTTAAGCCTATTTACTCATGAAGTCAGATGACTTACAATATTTATAAGTGGAGCTTGAGTGGGAGTTATATATTAGGGAATTAGTCAGAATTCAGAAATATGGTGGCCAAATTTTTTTTGCAATTTTTGGCCAATTATTTTTCAAGGTAGACTGCAATGTATTCAGATAAAAACCATAAACATGTATTTGCTTACTGATAAAAGACATTATCAGGCCTCGACGCTAACTCAAAATGATACTGGCCCTGTAGGACCAGTTACACCTAGCATCTACTGGTCCTGCAAATTTTTTAACTGGTCCTACATTTTTTCTTTAACATATAACAAGAAAGAACATTGGATAAAATTCACCACAACACTTATCTTTATAAATTTTAACTTCATTTATTTCAAAAACATTTGGGGACATTCTCGGGGGGAAACTTTTTAACAAGAATGTCTCCAAATGTTTACTGGGCCTGTAGGACCAGTTAAAGTCTTTTTTTATTGGCCCGAAACTGTTATTTGGAATTTTTACTGGCCTGGGGCCATAGGTTCACCCTTAGCGTCGAGCCCTGATTATATCCTTTACCAATGCAATGGGGATCAATAGTCAATTATAAGCTTGAAAATAACATTTTTAGAGATTCCTCTTGAAAAATAGGTGTCCTGTAGGGTTGGGAATTGGTTGCAATTTCATGATCGATAATCAGTTGCAGCCAACCGATCGATTATCGATCATAATCAGTTCTTCGCACTTTTGCAGTAAATTAGAGTAGTAGAGGTCTAGAGCCTAATAATAAGTGATAGTCTATGAAAATTTCTTGCTATAAGCACCTACCTTAACTTTGTTTTGAAGTGTTTTTGGAGCTTAGTTTCATAGCAAGAAAGCTGACAACTTGCCTGTCATATTTTGCCACTAGGTGTCACCTTTTTTGTTTTTGATTATTATCGATTGCCTGTTTGGTAATCGATTAATCAGTATAAGAGAGGCAAACGATCGATTATCGATTATAATCGATGATCGTCCCAACACTAGTGTCCTGAATGTGTGAATTTGAGGGTTTTGATGTTCAAGTGACACCCAGTGACACCCAAACACCCTGCGGGCTAAGACCTTGGTGGGGTGCTGAATTGGTGAACTCACTCACATTCACAACTTTTTCTGTCTCTTTTTTATTTTCTTAGATCTGAAGAGATTCTTTGGAGGGTCAAATTTGTATTGATTCAATTTATTCTTCACCAATAGTTGCCATAGTAATTGGATATTGGATGGAAAATTTCTAGCTCTTGATTAGGGATGGGGATCGTTGAGAATTCTACGGTTCGGTTCGGTTCTCGGTTTTGCTTCTATGGTTTGGTTTTATCACGGTTTCCTAAACGGTTTATTAATGACATTTCTTGGATACGAAACTATGCAATGGAATGCGTGGCTGAACTTGCCTGAACTGGAAAGTTCCTATATACTAGCTCCCTGGGCACTTTCTCTACGCTCAGAAGGCTTCTGAGCATAGTGAAAGTGGGCAGGGTACCTGACTTGAGAGATTTTGAAATGGCTGATTGATCTTTGCGCTTGGCAGACATTGTGAGGCCAGCGAGGAGGTAGGTGCTGACAGTTTTATTACGCCTCCAGGAACCCTGTTTATGCATAGAAAATCGAACCGTTTAGAGGGAGGTCCGGTTTTTGACTGGTTAACCGCAATGCTCAGGCCGGTTTGAACCGATTTCCGGTTCTCGGTCCCCATCCCTACTCTTGATTTAAACTGAATCCTTATGGATGGGATGAGGGTTGCCTGGATCTAGGATACTTTTGAAAATAGCTTTTGAAGAGGCTATCCATTCACAAAATATTTAAAAGAGAGTTGTGTTTTTGGTTCTGATTTACATTTCTCCTTCAAATATTTTCTGAAAAAAATAGTGAGTGCAGCATACAGAGTTAGTACAGATTAAGGATACATTTTTGGCTGCCACAGGCATGAATAGGTTGAAATGGGATCACTGACTTCTATGCAATGTTTCTAATATCCTAACAAGTATTTTGCAGGCAATGTGCCATATGTTAAGACCAACTGAAAAGAACCTGCTTGATGTACTGAACATTTCTCTGAACAGTCCTTGATTCAGCTGCTCTGCCTTTGTGTTGTATTATACAACAACATGCTGCAACAGATGGAACAGAACAAAGATTTTTGTTACCTATTATAAATATTGATCTTTGGAAAGCAAGCAATTGAACTCTTTAATTGTTTGCCTTAGTTTGTTAGCAGATACAGATCAATAAGATGTGGGTTTAAGTGTACTGACAGGCAGGGTTGAGGGGTTCATTATGTGTGAGGATGGTTTGTTTAACAGAGAGGGGGATCTGTCCTATTGGTCATGAGTAAAACTAAAGAAAAGTGACTTGGCAAGAAAATCAACAATTTTGATTGTGAAGGGGTTCGCCTCAAGCATGATAGTCTATGCTTTTAAAGCATTTTGCATATGGAGTGCACAAATAGTCTGACATTTTTATATGCAAATAATAGAAGTAGAGTACCATTTGAAAACCATTTTATATAGGATGGTTGATTCCAACTGGGACAACAATGTTCAAAATTCAAATATCTTTCAAAATATAACTACATTATCAAGATAAATATGTATGTTTCAGACCTGAGTTATATGTTCCAAATACAAATTTGTTAAGTAGGAAGTAGGAAGGCCTTTGTTTGGTCGCTGAAGGGAATTTGCTGTTCAGTTATCAACTTATCATCACTCTTCTTTTGGCCATATTCAGACTAAGTTGGGACTAGCCAGTTGTAAGTGATGGAGGAAACCGGGAACCTCGAGGAAAACGAAAACCTCACCTCAAGTCTCCGGCAATTTCTCACATGCCATGAGCCAGATTCAAATGCTGGCAGTGGTGAGAGACTGGGATCAGTCAATGGCAACAACCTAGATCACCTGGATATTGGGGCAGGCCCTCTGCTGAATGGACCACGTAATATGTTTCCACGCTATCCAAAGCCTATCATTAATTGCTATCAGTGTTTTTATACAATACCTTTTTTAAGGATTCGCCACACCCTTTTCTTAAAGGATGGCCCAGACATATAAGGAGAGCTTTTTTGTATATGCAGATGATGCAGATAGCATGAACAATGATATGAAATAAATATGAAACTTTTCATAGTAATCTCTCGCTCTAATTTGGGGACTGACAATAAATAGTACAAAGTGAAGGATTTTGGTGTTTGCCTCAGTTCATAGAGGAACCAAACCCCTGCTCGCCCCGGCCCAGAGAAAATCTGGATCCGATGCCTCCTAGCACTTAGGCCGGTAGTCTCATCACTGTGTCATTCAGTCTGGTCTACCTCTATTCAATACCTGATATTTGGCATTTTAATGTCAGGTGATGAGTCATTGGTGAATCCTGGTGCTGATGGAATCATTGAGAGAGTGCATGTCAATCAAATCAACCTGTAAACATATAGAGATAGGAGGAGCAGGTGGTGCCATCTATCTACCGAACCTGGTACCACACCACAGTGCTTGATCAACACATATGGGAAGGTGAACATTACAGGGACTAGGAGCCTAGTCTAGTGGAATCATTGAGAGAGTGCATGTCAATCAAAGAATGCATGCATTGGCTCCCATTCATGGCTGACTACTCTCATTTAGATATTCTGTTGATTTAATTCCTAAGGGCTGCTATATTTCTAAAGGTGGGAGGCAGAGGGAGAGAGCTGAAGATACTGTAAACCCCCTACCCCAAATTTCTGTTTTGTTTTTCTGTTCCTCTACCCTAAACCTTACATACCTCGGGTGTGCAGCTTTTCATATACACAGTAGTATTTATATTCACTTCGTATTCCACGACAATGACTAACTAAATAATTAGATATAAACCTTTCTATAATCATACCCTTTTTTGCAATATCTTCCACTACATGATAGCTGAGATAAAGTTGATGGATGACATTCACACTTCAGGAGTTTCCTAAAGTAACATAATTTGTGAGGTATGTTATTGGTACTACTAGACATGTATGACGAGTAATTGATGCCAAACTAAACTGTTATTTACCAGTGTGAACTTTTCCCAATATTTCTGAAACTTTGAGGATTGGAGATAATAATCGTATTGAAATTTAATATTTTTTATCTCCAAAAAAGTAAAATGTCCTGAGACGGTTGCTATGGCAACTATAATTTGACAAAAATGGTTGCCATGGCAACACACAGATGGGTTCCAATTCTTTAATTAAGTAATGTTTTATGATAGGTGGTACCACTAGATACTTTCCTCAAAATTTCAAACATATTGACACAGGAATGGATAAGATAGAGGCAGAAGACCGTAAAGGGTTGAATTATCTATGACATGTTCATTACAAGTGGAATATGCAGAATGACGTTGCCACATTATATATCTGAATGCTACATTGATTAATTCATTTAGAATGACATTTTCCAACTATTCATGAAACTTTGAGGACTAAAGGATGATAGTGAAGTTTAATACTTTTACTAAGAAATAGGTTAAAAAATCTTGAGACGGTTGCCTTGGCAACATGAATCTGGTATAAACGGTTGTCATGGCAACCCTCCTTGAATGTTCTGTTAATTCAAAGTTCTGAAGTCCCAATACTTCTTATTCTTTAAACAACCTCATTCATTCATTTTTGATCCTACAAAGCTTAAATTTTACAACTTGATTAAAAACATCTTTGGGCAAGTAAAGTCAAATTCTGCAAAAATTACTAATCAAAATTATAAGATGGTGCAGGTGTGTACCGCAAAAAATTTAAAAAAAATTATATATATATATAGTGTAGCAGCAGAGTCCCAAAAAGTGGCTTATTTTAGGAGTAACCTTAACTGGCGGTAGAACAAGCAGCATCATACATCAAATGAAAGCTAAGAATCTCAGGATTCAGAAACTGCGTGATGCCGGAACCAAAAAGTTGTACAAGTGGAGATATCGTACCGTTTCCATGGCAACCTTTTTGAAGTAGTCAAAACACTGAAAAAATACTCTTCAAATAAATTCTTGTTTGGTGGCTTTCTTTTAAATATTTCTCATTCAAATTAGACTTGACAATTAATTAGCTCCTTGTCTAGTGAAAAGACGTAAAATAAAGTGTTGAAGTCGTTTTTGCACTGAGTGACCTCACATTTAGGGTACATAGGTAGAAACGTTTAAAAATTGATTATTTTTGGACTTTAAAGTTTTAATAAAACTCAGAAACGAAGTTGTTCAGGCAGGAATTAGATATATTTGAAAAGTAGACACCATAAGCTTTCATTTGATGTATTATTAGACCCCCTAGCATATTTTGGTATGAAACAATTGGCGTCATACAGAGTAGCTGTAGTGATGGCTTTAAAAAGCAAATTCACCTAATGACCATCTTGTTATAGTTTTGCAGCTTCTTATGCTTATTCTTCATTCAAAATCACTCATGACTGTTAGTAAGGTCATTGCCTAGTGAAACCATTGAAGACAAATGTTTAAGGTGTGTGTTGTACTGAGTGACCCCACGTTTAGGGTAAATATGCAGAAACAGGAAAAACATTGGATTTTTGGATTTTTTTGTTTAAATAAAAGTAATATATGAGATTGAGTAGGCATGCAATAGTCATTTTCATACAGTAGACACTGTGAGCAATCATTTATTATTATTAGACCCCTTGCACATTTTTTCTATTGAAAATATGGCGTCATACATGGTAGCAGTAGTAAGGGCTATATAAACAGCAACTTGGTAAAAACTCACCTAATGACCTACTCACTCTACCTTTGTGGCTTCTTGACATTGATTCTCATTCAAATTACTATTGCCAATTAATTAGATCCTTGTTCAGTGAAAACAAATGTTGAATTTGTGTTTGTCCTGAGTGACCTCACATTTAGGGTACATAGGCAGAAACGGGTAAAAAATGAATATTTTTGGACTTTAAAGTGTTGATAAATGACATATATGAAGTTGTTCAGGCAGGCAATAGATACATTCGAAAGGAGGACACCCGAAGCTTTCATTTGCTGTATTATTAGACCCCCTTTCACATTATTGTATGAAACAATTAGCTCCACACATAGTAGCTGTAGTGATGGTTATTTACAGCAAATTCACCCAATGACCATCTTATTATAGTTTTGTGGCTCCTTATGATTATTTGTCATTCAAATTACTTTTGACAATTAACAAGGTCATTGCCTAGTGAATTCACTGAAGACAAATGTTTAAGGTGTGTGTTGTACTGAATGACCCCACGTTTAGTGTAAATATGAAGAAACAGGGAAAACGTTGTATCTTTGGAACTTTTTGTAAAAATAAAAGTAATATATGAGATTGAGCAGGCATACAATGTATATCTTCATTCAGTAGACACTGTGAGCAATCACTTAATTATTATCAGACCCTTTGCACTCAAATTATTCTTGCCAATTAATTAGATACTTGTTAAGTGAAAACAAATATTAAATTTCCGATTGCATTGAGTGACCCCCACGTTCAGATTATGTACGCGAAATGGGTTGAAATTTGATAGTTTTGACCTTTTAGTTGTTATAAAAGACATGCTAGTTTCAATAAGGCAACTAATAGATACTATCTTGAAAATAGACCATCTGAGCTTCCATTTTATATATCATTCACTATGTTAGATTACCTAGTGTAAATATGGCCTCACATAATAGTTTTACAAGTCGTCATAATAGGCTTTTTCACAAAAATGACCGTTATTGCTTTATTCACTTAGTGATATCTAATCCTGTGATAGTCTTAAATGACGTGCCTTTGTTGGATAAAAAAAACTACCAAAAGGTGGCCAGTGTGTTTGCCCTCATTAACCCATAGTTCAGGGTATGTGTGAATAATGCTGGTAAAAACATCAATTTCGTCAGTGTTTGTGAGTCAAGAAAGGTAGAATCATAATGCCAGCGGTGTCTATACTTGTAATTGATTAAATGATACAAAGAACTTAAAATGTGCCTAATTTAGTCATTTGTAAATTGTGTCATTTTATGTCCATTTGATTGTATTTCAGAGAAATCTAAAAGGAGCAGCATTAATTGTCATTGGTCATTTGTTTTGAGGTCTAAAGAAGTCTTACATAATCTTATCTAAATTGATTGAAAGAAATTGCACTAGAACTATACAGCTCTGCTATTAGTTTTCAACCCATTGTTGTTGAGGTGTTTTACTTATCAAGGCCTGCAGCACCTTAAAATGTCCATTTTGACTTTTGGCAAATTGCAAGGAAAATATTAATTACTGCATTGTCCAGAACTCAATAATGTAGTTGTTGATGCTTTGCTTTATTCTTAAATTATCAAATTATCTTTAAGAGTAACTTAGATCCATACGGATGATTATGATTATGAGGATAAGGTTGTATATTACAGAGATTTAATTATTGCAACAGTGGACCAGATGTCCTCCAGTGGTTGTTTTTAAAACACCCATGGATAACATGTCAAAAATAAATCCAAGCACATTACTGACCCACGTAGCTTGCGAATCAGTTTTGAGGTCATCCATGCATCCACGCCTAGGAAACCATGTAGCAATCAGGTGTGTGGTTGTGTATTATGCCCTGGATGCCCATGAATTTAGTGCAGGAATTAAATGTTGACACTGTAAGTGTGGTATGTTGTTGTCTGTTTGTCAGTTTGGGCTGGGGGTGTAGGAAATATATGGTTGGGGTTGCCATATGTTTAAATCTTCACTTGTCTAATTTCATGTAGATTGAGAGTCGAGGGGTTAAGGAAATGTAATATGGTCATGGGTGACCATATTGTGATCAGGCGATTAATCATTAATCAGCTTGTATATGGATTTTGGGGTGGGGGGGGGGGGGGGTAGCTATGATTAGGGTTGGCCTAACTTCCTTTGTCAACTTGGAATAAGGGTTGGGGAGGGTATCAATGGTTGGAAGGGGTAGCTATGTTTGGGGATGACCTTTGCTCACACTTCTCCACGATTCATTTGTCAGAGGGCCAGCCCTGATGGCCTTGAGATCTAAGGCATTGCCAAAGGCTTTTAGCAGTCATTTACCACTGCCAAGGTTTGAATCCCATCGGGCATGTGAGAAAGTTGCAAGTGACTTGGGATTAGAAGGTGGTTTTCGCTGGATACTCTTGTTTCCTCCACCCTCTTGAACATTTTACACCCTATTTGGAGGGTACATTTGTGATGCTTAAATGTGTTTGTCAATATAAGACCTTTCCGGCAAGATGTACTATGTATAATCTAACTTAATAAAAGCAGGGTAGAGGAAGAACCAAATCTTTAAAAATTAATCTTACAAGCTACCTTAACCTATTGCTAAACTGAGAGAACCTTCTGGTTCTAAAAAACTCAACGCATCAACAATTATCTTATTGAGTTGTGGGTTGTTGACACTATTTACATATCATTAGACCTGTCACATTTTAAATTCTCTCTATCATTTATTTGATTACCAGGATAGACACCTCTGGCTTTATGATCCTACCTTTTGTAACTGACAAACACTGAGGAAATCAATGTTTTACCAGCATTATTCACACATACCCTGACATAGGGAACAATGAGGGCAAACACACTGGCCACCTTTTGGTAGTTATTTTTATCCAACACAGGTACCAGTCATTTAAGACTATGTACAGGATTATATAGCACTAAGTGAATTAAGCAAAAATGGTTATTTTTGTGAAAAAGCCTACTCTGACAAGTTCTGCAACTACTACGTTTGTGGAGCCATATTTACACTAGGTAATAGAGCATGGTGAATAATATATAAAATGGAAGCTCAGATGGTCTTTTTTCAAGATTGTATCCATTACTTGCCTTATTCAAACTGATATGTCTTTTATTACAACTCAAACGTCAAAAATATCAGATTTCAACCCATTTTGCATATATAATCTAAACAAAGGGTTACTCAGGACAAACACAAATTCAACATTTGTTCTCACTGAACAAGGATCTAATTAATTGGCATGAGTAATTTGAATGAGAATCAATGCCAAGAAGCCACAAAAGTAGAGTGAGTAGGTCATTAGGTGATTTTTTTGTTGTTGTTTATATAGCCCTTACTACTGCTACCATGTATGACGCCATATTTTCAATAGAAAAAATGTGCAAGGGGTCTAATAATAATAAATGATTGCTCACAGTGTCTACTGTATGAAAATAACTATTGCATGCCTGCTCAATCTCATATATTACTTATATTTAAACAAAAAAATTCAAAAATCCAATGTTTTTCCTGTTTCTGTATATTTACCCTAAACGTGGGGTCACTCAGTACAACACACACCTTAAACATTTGTTTTCAATGGTTTCACTAGGCAATGACCTTACTAACAGTCATGAGTTATTTTGAATGAAGAATAAGCATAAGAAGCTGCAAAACTATAATAAGATGGTCATTAGGTGAATTTGCTGTTTAAAGCCATCACTACAGCTACTATGTATGACGCCAATTGTTTCATACCAAAATATGCTAGGGGGTCTAATAATACATCAAATGAAAGCTTATGGTGTCTACTTTTCAAATATATCTAATTCCTGCCTGAACAACTTCGTTTCCGACTTTTATTAAAACTTTTAAGTCCAAAAATAGTCAATTTTTACCCGTGTCTACCTATGTACCCTGAATGTGAGGTCACTCAGTGCAAAAAGGACTTCAACACTTTATTTATGTTTTTTCACTAGGCAAGGAGCTAATTAATTGTCAAGTCTAATTTGAATGAAGGATATTTATAAGAAAGCCACAAAACAAGATTTTAATTGAAGAGTACTTTTTCAGTGTTTTGACTTCTTCAAAAAGGTTGCCATGGAAACGGTGCGATATTTCCACTTGTACAACTTTTTGGTTCCGGCATCACACAGTTTCTGAATCCTGAGATTCTTAGCTTTCATTTGATGTATGATGCTGCTTGTTCTACCGCCAGTTAGGGTCCATCCCAAAATCTGGTCCTTTGCTGCTACACTAATATATATATATGTGCGTGTGTGCTCACACATTTAGAGACAGACAGACAGACAGAGAGGCAGATAGATGTTAGATATTGATAGACATACATATTGGTCACCACATACCATTAAATTAAAATAATAAGTGCTCCCTTGGAGGTGGTAAAGGGAGACAGATAACCAGTTTGCACAAAGATAGTCGACAAAATATTTCAAAAAAAATTCTGCTGTTTTGGAAAAACGGTGGAGAAAAAAAAATTAAAACAATTTTTTCTGCGTTTTTTTTGGAAAAATCGTGGAGAAAATAAATTCTAATTTATTTTCCCCACGGTTTTCCAGAAAAAATAACAGCCGATTTTTTTTTGCCGTTCACACCTGCACCATCGTAAAATTATGACGTGTCCATGTCTTCCATGAAATATCTGAATATCAATTGTTTCACATCTGTATTGAAGCCAGGAGGCTCTTTGCATAATATATGAACTAGAATTAAACATTTCTGTCTTTCGGCTTCCTCCCCGGGAAATGGTAAAGATGTCACAAGACATGTTTGGATTATTTGACCTCTCATAATAGGGATATCATCTTATTTATTTATTTTCATTTTCTATGTTTTTTATTATTTTATCTTTAAGACTTAATTGCCTTTTTAAATAGATAGTTATACTTATTTATTCTTGAATATTTTTTTTTGAATATTTTTTAAACGAAAGAATTTGTTAAGTAAGTGTCATGCCGAGTGATAGGTGGTATTATATTTTTTTTAGTTTATACCATTTTCTTCATTTTTATGTGTTATTAACGATGGACCAAGTGTGAAAGACCAAATAAATTTGTTTATTTATGGCCTGAAGCCCCACTCTGTCCAATGGTGCGACATTGGACACCCCTGCCCAACGTCTAGTTTTCAATTAAGAAATCGTAATTCTGCTTTACGTTCTAGGAGTGGACCACTTCTATTTTAACATAAACGTTTCCTGAAGTTTTGACACAGAACAGTCCCTCCTTAAGGATGTAATCATTTATTTTTCTTTCTGCTCCTCATGATTAATTTGTTCGTTCTTATTTTCACCTGTTTTAATATTTTGTATTACTCATGATTTATTTTATCATGAATGTGATATGATTTTGTACAGATAACATACAGTCGATGAACATTCAATTAACTTGCCCTCCCTCTAGAGAGGTCGGGAAAAAATAATGTGTTGTTTGCTCTTTCACAGTTGGTCTATCGTAGTTATCATCAATACGACTTAATTGTCTTTTTCCATGAATAGAAAGTAATACTTATCTAGTTATTTATCATAATTGTCTTTTTCCATGAATAGAAAGTAATACTTATCTAATTATTCATCATAATGGTATAAAGTTATTAACATAGCACCGCAGTGCGACTTAGTGCCATACAAGGTGTGTGTCAAGGAGCGCGCAGATACACGTAACCAGAGACTGTCTCTGACGTAACGTAGACCGTGCAGATTTTCCCGGGTTTCCCTGAACGAAATCACGATATTTTATAGAGCACGTTGATTGGATCAATTGAAATACGCACACTTCCACGTTACAAATATTTTGCTCAATTACAAATTGAACCTACTCAAAAGCAATTTTCTTTGAATGAAAAATATTAGTAAAAAATGTGCTCGGTGAATATTTTAATTGAGATGATTAACTTCTCCATGATTCTATTTCGATATAAATTCGTGAAAAAATGAAAGAAATTCTTAAGCGGTCCAAAAATGGTACAAATTTTCAGGATTTTACTATTTTCTTGGAATAAAAATCTCCAGGAATTATTTTTCAGAAATGTCTCTTAACAATTTTTTGAGCCCTCGGCTGATCAACAATCGTGCCTAATTTCGAAAAGAATGGATCGGTCGTTTTGAAAATTCACCGAAGGTGAAATTTACGGCTAGAAACTTCACTACGGCAAAAGACGCTGGCCGTTACAATGTTCCAATATCACGCGCGTGACGGGGAATCCCCAATACAGTCGCTGAGATGTTTCCAGATCGCTCACTCCACGATTTCATTGCAAAATACGTATTCAAATGTTGGCATCAATTACTTGTCACACATCTCTAGTATAACCTGGGGGGCGGGAGCCCTACCCTCAATGCATTGCACGTACAAGCATGTTATTGAGGGGACAAAGTAGCTCAGTTGGTTAGGTGTCGAACTAGTAATCAGGTCGCTGGTTCAGTTCCCGGCCGGGGCACTTTGGTCTATCCTTGGGCAAGACAGTTTATTCCATATTGCCTCAGTCTACCCAGCTGCAAAATGGGTGCCTAGCATAAATAAGGCAGTGCTTAGAGCTTGTGTGCTATATGCTGCCAGTTGCTCTGGAATATCCCCTGGGGGATTGAAATGGTTTCCGTGTGTACAGGCCTGCTTGGGGAGGAAGGTTGTGTGAGTGCTTCGGTGGATACAAGACTATAAACCGAATACCTTTACCTTTTACCTTTATTGATTGATATTGCGCACCTTTGTCATTGCATGTGTGCTGAGAGGAGTAGAGCGGGAGTGGGCACTGGTCTTGCGTCATCAAATTTCGCTGCCTCTCACTATCTGACCTAGATAGGATAACATCTCCCAGCCAGCCAGTCAGCCAGCAGTGCACAGATCACGTGACCAATACAACCCCAGGCTACAGTGCGTAACCCGAGGCGCAGATGCCGTAGAGGCTAGCATGCAGTACCTATGGGGTTGCGGATCAAGGGGATGTATTTCTCTGTTTGAATCACTTGAAGAAAATAAACCAAATGAATAAATAAATAAGGCTGCCATATGATTTTTCTCTCTTCAAGTTTTTCTGTTACCAAATGGTCAAGGAAACCAGAGTGACCAAATTATTTTAGCTTTGCAGTTATCTCACCAGGGACCATAAAGTGCCATCTATCTGTCATTTCTGGTATTACACAACCCTGGTTTTGTAGAGCTTATTGGAATCCAAATAGAAGTTGACAAATAAGACTTTCTCTTTTAGGGAAGTTTTTTATGACAGCTTTTGGGTTCTTTACCAGTGACCTATAGGGATAGTCTATTTTTTGTCTTGCTACCTGGATTTATTCTACCATCAACCTGGCTGGTTTTGACATAGCCTAGATATAGTGGCAGAGAAAAAAAAACTTAAACAGATAATTTCCAACTATGCAGTCTACACTCCAAGAAGTTTTTTTCATTGAATTCCTTTATATGTTCATATATCTGGAAAGAGAGAGGAAAATGTTGAATAGATATTTCCTGTTGGGACACCTGTTTCCATGGTTTTGTCTATTGGTAAAATCAATTATTTTACAAAAAACTTAAGATTTTCATTAGAAATTAAGATATTGTTAATGTTGGTTCATTCTTTATCAACTATATTGACATCATATATGTTATATGCAATATTGGAATTCTGATGTCACTTCTAAGTACTAACTGTTTTCATAGTTGTACAGGGGTATATTTATGTTAAGAATAAAGCACACTTGATAGATTCCAATTTTATATGCATAAACCAGTGATTTTTGTAGCACTTAATTGAAGTGAAATATGCCTAGTATATGATGCCATTTTACCCAACTTTTAGTATGGGATCCCCCTTGGGGAAGTCTGTGCTGCCTGCAACAGCTACCCTGTTGAGAGGCTGGTATAGACACAGTGGGAGGATGTTATATAGTTCTGCTAAAACATATTTATGTATCCTTTGGTTGTCACCTTTCCATTGCTACAAAACTGCTGTTTCCAAATTCTGAGCCCCTTGGCGACAGCTTTGACAGCCCTGTTAACTGACATACCCTGCTTGCAGCCAATAAGCATACTCTATTCTATTTAGCCTTCTCCTCAATGACCCTATATTTCCGTGGTAATTACCATGTGGGCACTGAACAAACAGCCGCATCACAGTTGCTGCACACTGGGCCTAATGCGATTGTTGGTATTCATTGAAGAGCTCGCACTGAGCACTGGTTACAATATTCTAAAGAATGAACCCCCTACATTAGGGATCGTCCGATTAATCGGACATACCGATTAATCGCTCATTCAACTTCTGATGTGATGATCGATTGCAATTTTGTAAGATCGATTATTCTAAAAGTTTTTTGAAAAAATAAATTGTATCTAGAAACAGCCTTTTGTTCAAGTGAGAGACACCACTTAAGCCTGCACAATCTTAATTAATATCAAGCAGTACTGTAACAAGTAAAACTAAGGGGTTCAAGGGGTATTTAAAGAGAGTCAAGACTACCAAAGGAAAACTGCGCATATACAACTTCGATTATTAATCAATCATCGGTCGTTCAGATGGACCGATGATCGATCTTGAAAATTGTGACCGATTACGAACACTACCCTACATAGAAATCCTGAAACCCACCCTGGTTACATTATTCTAAAGAATGAACCCCCCTACGCAGAAATCCCGAAACCCACCCTGGTTACATTATTCTAAAGAATAAACCCCCCTACACAGAAATTCTGAATCCCACCCTGGTTACATTATTCTAAAGAATGAACCCCCTACGCAGAAAACCTGAATCCCACCCTGGTTACATTATTCTAAAGAATAAACCCCCTTCACAGAAATCCTGAATCCCACCCTGGTTACATTATTCTAAAGAATAAACCCCCCTACGCAGAAATCCTGAATCCCACCCTGGTTACATTATTCTAAAGAATAAACCCCCCTACACAGAAATCCTGAATCCCACCCTGGTTACATTATTCTAAAGAATGAACCCCCTACGCAGAAATCCTGAATCCCACCCTGGTTACATTATTCTAAAGAATAAACCCCCCTACGCAGAAATCCTGAATCCCACCCTGATTACATAATTCTAAAGAATAAACCCCCCTACGCAGAAATCCTGAATCCCACCCTGGCTACATTATTCTAAAGAATAAACCCCCCTACGCAGAAATCCTGAATCCCACCCTGGCTACATTATTCTAAAGAATAAACCCCCCTACGCAGAAATCCTGAATCCCACCCTGGCTACATTATTCTAAAGAATGAACCCCCCTACGCAGAAATCCTGAATCCCACCCTGGTTACATAATTCTAAAGAATGAACCCCCTACACAGAAATCCTGAATCCCACCCTGGTTACATTATTCTAAAGAATGAACCCCCCTACAAAATCCTGAATCCCACCCTGGCTACATTATTCTAAAGAATAAACCCCCCTACGCAGAAATCCTGAATCCCACCCTGGCTACATTATTCTAAAGAATGAACCCCCCTACGCAGAAATCCTGAATCCCACCCTGGTTACATAATTCTAAAGAATGAACCCCCTACACAGAAATCCTGAAACCCACCCTGGTTACATTATTCTAAAGAATGAACCCCCTTCACAGAAATCCTGAATCCCACCCTGGTTACATTATTCTAAAGAATGAACCCCCCTACGCAGAAATCCTGAACCCTGCCCTGGTTACATTATTCTAAAGAATTAACCCCCCTACACAGAAATCCTGAATCCCACCCTGGTTACATTATTCTAAAGAATGAACCCCCCTATGCAGAAATCCTGAATCCCACCCTGGTTACATTATTCTAAAGAATAAACCCCCTACACAGAAATCCTGAAACCCACCCTGGTTACATTATTCTAAAGAATGAACCCCCTACACAGAAATCCTGAAACCCGCCCTGATTACATTATTCTAAAGAATGAAACCCCTACGCAGAAATCCTGAATCCCACCCTGATTACATTATTCTAAAGAATTAACCCCCCTACATAGAAATCCTGAAACCCACCCTGGTTACATTATTCTAAAGAATTAACCCCCCTACGCAGAAATCCTGAAACCCACCCTGGTTACATTATTCTAAAGAATTAACCCCCCTACACAGAAATCCTGAAACCCACCCTGGTTACATTATTCTAAAGAATGAACCCCCCTACGCAGAAATCCTGAAACCCGCCCTGGTTACATTATTCTAAAGAATTAACCCCCCTACACAGAAATCCTGAAACCCGCCCTGATTACATTATTCTAAAGAATGAACCCCCTACGCAGAAATCCTGAATCCCACCCTGGTTACATTATTCTAAAGAATTAACACCCCTACACAGAAATCCTGAAACCCACCCTGGTTACATTATTCTAAAGAATGAACCCCCTACACAGAAATCCTGAAACCCACCCTGGTTACATTATTCTAAGAATGAACCCCCCTACACAGAAATCCTGAATCCCACCCTGGTTACATTATTCTAAAGAATAAACCCCCCTACGCAGAAATCCTGAATACCACCCTGGTTACATTATTCTAAAGAATGAACCCCCTACGCAGAAATCCTGAATCCCACCCTGGCTACATTATTCTAAAGAATTAACCCCCCTACGCAGAAATCCTGAATCCCACCATGGCTACATTATTCTAAAGAATTAACCCCCCTACGCAGATATCCTGAAACCCACCCTGGCTACATTATTCTTAAGAATTAACCCCCCTACGCAGAAATCCTGAAACCCACCCTGGTTACATTATTCTTAACGAATGAACCCCCCTACACAGAAATCCTGAATCCAGCCTTGTTTAAAAGTTTCTTAAGAATAATTCTAGAGTGTTTCTGTGTTTTTAAACAATCTCTCTTGGAATATTTTTCAATTATTACTTCAATGATCATGAATGTGTTCAAATAATTTGAACACAAATTCAGTTGTTGGTCAATGATGGAAATGGGGTTATTGAGCGTTTTCCAAGCTAGACCTAAGGCTCCAAGTCCCCGAAGAGTTATCATTCCCTTCTGAATGGATCAACCAGTGTGGTGTAGTACTAGAAATGACAGATAGATGGTACTTTATGGTCCTCTGTCATAATCACCCCTATTCACCTGGTGAAATAAATGCAAACTAATTTGGTCACTCTGGTTTCCTTGACCATTTGGAAACTGAAAAAAACTTGAAGAGAGAAAAATCTTATTTATTTATTCATTTGTTGTTGTTTTTTTCTTTTTGTGATCCAAAATAATAAAATGTGCTTATCATTCTTATAGAAAAGTACTTATATATTTTTATCTGATATGTTATGATTATCTAAATGATTTCTCTTCACAGCTTCTTGTTGGTATAATCTAGGATTGAGATCTTGAGGGATGTGTTTGTGTTATCTTGTGTGGACAGGATGTTCTCTTCCTATTTGTCTGGTGCAGATGGCATCCTCTGGGGACCCCGTGCCTGCAGTGACAGTTTCCTCAGGGTGTCCCAGTGATACACATCAATGGGCCTCCATACACACTGTATTGGCTAGCCCAGCTGTGCCATCTGTGACCCACAATGCATTGCAAAATGGACCAGTCCATCAGAGGGGTGGCAGGTTGAGTCCATAAATACCATGACCCAATTCTTTGTTTTCTCATTGCCTTTCTCTCTTCCTACAGATCCAGATTCTACAAATGCAAGGAATGAAAACTAGTGGACTTAGAAAAAGATTTTGATGTTTGGATTGTGAGCTGATTGGAAAAGTAATCCCTGTGGTGAAAGGAAAGGAGGTGAGCTACCTGTCACCCCTCTGGTCCATTCTGACCTGGGATTATGCTGCCTATTTCATCCTAGAGCCAAACAAAGGCCAGAAGAAAACATTGTCACATGGGCAAAGGTTCACCCGAGGACCAGTTTGATCACCGTCGACTTGCTAAACATCTTCTTGTGAGATTTACCCTGAGCAAGGACCTGTCGAGAAATGACCAGTGCCTGAAAAAAGCTTCGCAATCTGGGAGAGCGAGTGAGAAGTGAGGAAAGCAGTGCAGCGGTCGTCGGTCGTGTGCAGGGAAGGATACTTATTTATGGGGATTACCACCTGAATTTCAGCAAACATGGAGAATGTAGAGAAACCAGTGGAGGCCTCTGTCACGTAAGTTGAGATCTTTGTGTATTTCGGTGGGGTACAAAGGGGTATTGGTGACTAGGAAATGTGTTTTGATAGAGAAGATGGTGGCCATTTTCTTCAGGAAGCAGGTCTGCTAGTATAGTGTGCTTCAGCAGCAGCAGCAGCAGGGGTGCTCAGCTGTAGTCTGCAGACTGCTGCTGCCGTGGAGGAATTGGTTTTGCAGACACCCATCACTGCCTGATCATAGACCTCACTCATTCTCATCACCACCAATATCATCATCATTGTTATCATCATCTTCTAATGCTAGCCTGTGGCCCAATTTCTATTTCTACCAATACACACATATGTTTTAATTATAGAATAGAGTGTATGCAATTCCTATATCTTTCTTTTGCTGAAGTCCTTCATTGATGAGGTTGATAAGTATTATCAAGAATAGGGTCATCAGAGCCTGCTTTCCATGAAAAGTAGGCCACTGGGACTGAATCTTTTTGCACTGCTCCCAGTGCAGAGGTCACTTTGTTTACCTCTATCAAGTCCCTGCCTCCTAACCATTGTGTATTAGCATGCTATTGTTATGTTTGGCCATACTGAAGATGTGCATGCATCACTACATATGGATGCATTACTCATTCTAGTGTAAGACTAAGACAATTGCGTAGAGTGTCGGTCGGGCGAGGATGGATCTACGCTTTCCTGGGGTGGGTCACTGGAGGTTTGGATCAGGAGCAAGTGTTGATAATAATGGAAGTGTTTGATGATGAGGAACTCGCTCGCTCAGTGGTCAGGCAGTCAGTCTAGCTGGTGGTGCAGCTTTCTGGGTCAGGTTCTCCTAGGTGTTGATTACAGCCTTCAGAGTGTGTATGTATGTATGCTGTCGGGTTTGGCCGCTGTGGCATGGCCAGTGTGTGTGTTATATCCTGTACTCACCATGTGGTGGTCAACATCAGAGCCTTAGTTAGCAGGGTGTCGGGGTATCAATGGCAAACTCAAACCCTGAAGAATCACACCAAACCCAGGACTTGGTCTGCAGGGTGTCTGGGTATCGATTGCATTCCCGAACCCTCGATAATCACATTCTAACCCACATCATGTGGTGGTCACCATCAGGTTCTTAGCCAGCAGGGCAGGGTCTTAGCCAGGATTTAGCAACTAGGTGCCCAAAACTGGCTATTGTAAAATATTTGGGTGTCCAAATTTTCAAGAGGGACCACAATATATTTACACATTGATCAAAATAAGGCATGATATCCTTATACAATGTTATGGGAATTATAAGGAGATGAAAAGAAATCAATTATGTGCTTGATTTTGACGTTTTAAGAAATTCCTCACAAAAAGACGTTGGGTGGCTAAGACCATGTGTATGGGTGTCATCTCTCCTATAACCCCAATAATCACAACCAAATTCTATGAAATGCACATCAGGACACCCGATCCTTTGTGAAGGATAAAAACAATTAATTGAAAATTTTTTTTTGATAATATTCACTTTAGTGATACTGCTTTGATATCGCTTGTGTCAAAGGTTTATCATACTAGTATGATAAACCTTTGCGTGTGTATATTACCAATGCACTTTCTTAATGAGTAGTCCTGATGTTAAAGGGTTAAGCCTGCAGGTGTTGATGAGTACCTGGAGGCCGAGCTCCCCTGTATGCTGGCTACAGATGTAAGCAGGCAGGTAAACATAGGTGAACTGCATTCTGGGGTGGTACTGTGAGCAACCACTCCCCTGGCTACCTGCTTCACTACCCAAAGGGCCCTGTCTTGACAGTTGACACCCAAACCCTTGAAAACACAATTAAGTTACCTCAATATTTTGCCCTGAAGTAATTTATATGGTCAATTAATTCCAAGCGCATAATTGAAATTGCCAGTTCAATGTTAATGTAAGGATGCAGTATAATTAAAAGTTCTAGAATGCATGCTCTCAATATTATGTTCTCATTATTAAGGAAATGTGTAACTATGGTTGTATTCTGAATATATTATGAGGTTTTACTTAAAAATAGGTCACCAAATATTTTGTGGTTTGCCATTTTGAACACCATTTATATATTAATTACCAGCTTATTAGATACTTTTGCCTAGAATAGATGAGCACTAGCTCTAGATAAGTGGACATATTAATCATCCCATTCATGCCTGGAAATCTCCTTGACAGGTGATGTCTGGATCGAAGATACTCTTGAAAATATTTTTGAAATAAAGCATAGATCCACAAATATTTGAAGGAGATTCGTTAATTGTGTTCAGTTAATCATTTCTTCAGCAATTTGTTTCATAAGTTCTTGTCAAAAAATAGATATCTTCTGATATTTGGACTTTGTAGCTTACACCACAAACAAAGATGGGTTAAGGTTTTGTTGTGAGCACTGTGTTCACCTAGAAACAGGTTTGTTTTTAGGTCAACAACACCCTGTACATGAACCCATTCAGACCTGGAGCGTTTGTGTGATCTGGCTACATGTGTAGATATATATTCATGATACATCAATATCAGGAGCAATATTTGACTGGGAGTCATTGCTCCTGTTGGGTTGAACAATTCTTCTACAATTATTTTTCTTTTTATCAGTCTTTTTGGTGCGTTATGATCCAAGTTGTCAGACCTTGTGTGAAATCCAGATGTGAATTGGTTAAGGTTAGGGCTAGGCTTCTTTTAGGCCTATTCACGCCCAGTGCAGCATGAAGATCAGGCGACCTGCGAGGTATCTCAATAAAGGTAAAGGTATTCGGTTTATAGTCTTGTATCCACCGAAGTGCTCACACGACCTTCCTCCCCTAGCAGGCACTGTACATACAGAAACCATTTCAATCCCCCCCGGGGGATATTCCAGAGCAACTGGCAGCATATAGCGCACACACTCTAAGCACTGCCTTATTTATGCTAGGTATCCATTTTAAAGCTGGGTAGACTGAAGCAATATGGAATAAACTGTCTTGCCCAAGAACGACCAAAGTGCCCGGAGTGGCCAGGAATCGAACCAGCGACCCTCTGATTACTAGTCTGACACCTAATCAACTGAGCTACTTTGTCCCCAATGATCACAATGATCACAGCTGATATACAACCAGGGATTGGAAAGTGCAGGCCTCGCCATAGATATGGTTTCTAGTCCCTTGAACATAAACCTTCTTTGAAGCATAGTTCATGCTATGACCCAAACCTTCCTTATATATCTACTGATCTTATACTATGACAGATTCCTTTTACTCCACCTGGTGAGGTAAATATGAACTAACTTGTCAACCTTTGCCACTTATTGACTGGTGAGAAGAAAACCTTGAAGACAGTGCCCGATAATATGTATAACAGCCTAGCTTATAGGCTCACAATGCTGATGTATGTCTGACCACTCTGGATAGGAAGCGGGTCCTGTCAAAAAGACAGCCTAGGGTCTATACTTTCAAGAGAGTTAAAAGGGGATTTGAAACAGCCTTGTGGCAACCCTACTCAAATAATGAATGGTGTGTGAGCAGTGAATGGGGGCTGTCAACCAAGCACTAGCCCCTTTCAGCATTATACAAAGAGAGACTATTTTCTACCTTCATAACTAGGACTTAGCCAAGACCTGTTTAAATATCAAATGCAGTTTTTAACCCTGGTTCATTTTGGCGGTTGAACAAATCTTTCCTCCGTAAACTTCCCATATCTTCTACAACATGGCTGAACTGTTACTTGCCCTGTTTGGTAATGAAGCTGATAGATGTGGTTGATATTTGTGCTGGAGAAGCCAATCCTCTATTGTAATTAGCAGATATTTGCATACCTGTAATCTTACTTACACCTGCTTTTTGCACCTGGCCAGTTGATTTGGCCTGGGTTAATCCATTCTCTTGCCAGCAGGCCCTAGGAAGCCCTGCCCTAACTCTGGCGAGATCTCTCTTTTTAACCCATTAATGCTTAGGTGTTCCTCTAGAAAGTGTCGTCTGCATCTAAATAACTTTTGACAATAACTTAATAATTGAAAATAATTTTATAAAATATTTGAAGGAGAGTTGTTACTAGTGCTCTAATCTACATTTCCCCTTCAAATATTTTCCCAAGTATGATGTCGGTTGAAAGATTTGATCAAAATTGTCAGGCCGCTTTTGGCTGCTGTGAGTGTTAATGGGTTAAGCACCCTTTTGAAACCCTTTTGAGGTGTAACGTGTAAGGATAACCAGAACATCTCTCCTGGGTTTAGTTTGAAAAGTATTGTTTCATACAGGTATTTCATGGGATTGCCATGATAATTAAGTGATGTTTATGTGTGGATATCATTCAAACTAAGCTTTAACTCCTTTGCTATGACAACGAGAAAATCTTGAGGGTGGGGGGGGGGGGGGGGTTGAGTCCTGAAGGTTGAATGACACCTAGACGGCCTGCTGGCTAAGACTGGTCACTGAATGCACCTCCTACTTTGCCTAGTGTGGCCAGTTTTAGGATATAGTATCATGGAATAGAGTGTTACATATGGTAACCTACCTCTTTCTGTGCAGCCACTCATGGAAGGTGTAAAGAAATAAAAAAACTGGTGGTGAAGGTTGCACTGAGGGCTTTACCATCTTTAGAAACTTGTAAAGGATTTCCTTGAGTCTAATAAAAAAAAACTCAGAGGTGGGATTATCTTGAATTTTTTTGTTAGCCCCTCCCATTTTTTTAAACTAATAATTATTTTCCTTACTAATCATCTTAAAACATTGTTGAATTGTACATTGTACTTTTTGACATGACAGGCTTTTGAGTGTTGATGGCATAAGATCTGGACAAGCAGAATAACAAGCCTGATAAACCCTGCGCCTATACCATATCAGCATCAGCTTCAGTTCACTCTCAATCTCACTGCTGATTGCTCAATTTGTTTTTATTTTACTGAACTATATTGAGATCCTAACAATGCTTTTCTATAGAAAGTCTACATGTTTATGATTGTTATCTGAGTATAGTGGTCATGCACCCACAAACAATAGGAAACCTAAACTTGAACAATTGACCATTTTGTGCACCAAGTTTCTAAATCTTGGCTTACCCTGCTTCAGGATGCTCAAGCACAGTTAAGATTAATTCCATAACTTTCCATAATAAATTTCTTCTAAACAAGTGGTTGTATAATGTTCTAACTCATTCAGAGTGCCTAATGTTAACAGCACAATGACCCTTCCTTGACTTTTCCCATGTGTCTTATCTACTGGAGATGTCTAACTTTACCTACATGCTGTTGTACTCCCACCCCCCCTTCTGTATTCACCACCATATCCAGGTGTTGTGGTAGTCATTACAAGGCTAGCTACCAGCAGCAAACAAGATAGCATTCTTAGTTCCCTGATATCAGGGTCTTAGCCAGGATTTAGAAACTGGGTGTCCAAATTTTCAAGGGGGACCACTATATACTCAGATTTCAACCATAAAGATGTATAAATTTATCGAAATAAGGCATGTTATCCTTAAACAATGTCATGGGAATTATATGGAGATGAAAAAATTCAATTATAAGCTTGAGATTGACATTTTTAAAAATTCTTCACAAAAAATATTTGGTGTCCTGATGGGTGCTTTTTAAGGGTTTGGGTGTCCAAAAAGACACCCAGACACCCTGCTGGCTAAGACCATGCCTGATATTTATTGAGAACATTTCATCCTCAAAATTTGATAACACTTTATCCATATTGTATGGGGAAACAAAGGGATATTTTCACTCTCCAGTTACATTATTAAAGATATATGATCTATTTCTAGACCCATGAATACTTCTCTTCTCTTGTTTCCTTTCATGACATCAAGTTTAGGGTCTGGCTAAACCCTTACTTAAAAAAGTGACCCCAATGGTTAAACAATTGATTTAGGCATAAAGTGGGCTATGCCCCCCTTCTCTCAAACAAGGAACCCCTTTCTCTGTTGTTTGTAGCCCCAATTTGATTCTATACAAAATGTGGCTGATGGTAACAAAAATTGCACACATTTTTTTTTCTTCAAATTTATAAGGATATTTTCTACAACAATAGACTGTGGGAGCAGTGTGTCCTTAGATGTATTAACTGGGTCACATAGTGGTTCTAACTGTTAGAGAGGGGGTTGGGGCTGGCTTTGTTGTGTTAAGATAGTGTGACATAATTATCATGTCAAAGCCAAGGCTGATAACTACTAGGGAGTTGTTATTTGGGTCAGTGTAATATAAGATACTAACATGTGGATGCAGCCCCGTCTTGAGGGCTTACTTTGCAGAATATCTAGATTGGCTTGGGTTGGTTGTCCAACTGATGCCCAGACACCTTGTATCCAGGGACTTAGCCAGGACCTGTCCTATCTGTCTTTTGGACAGGTAGTTAACTAAAAACCTCCTGTTTGGACAGGCAAAAATTTCTATGATGTTTTTCAATTTTGTCTTTTTGGGTGTAATAACCAAATATTTTCCTAACAAACCATCTTCTAGAGCATAGCTGAAGTGTAGATTGACACACTAGGCTATCAATTGTAGCTTGTATATAAGGATTTGAAGTAGATAGGTAGCTAAGTCTGGATGGGCAAAATTTTTGAAATTGCTTTTTTGGACAGGCATTTTTGAAATCCTGGCTAAGACCCTGCCTGTATCACATGCAGGCTATTGTATCCACTCCACACATATCTAGTCAACATGTGGCGCTGGTAGTGAATTGAATGCATTTATGTTAGTCACCACTCATTCACAAAGAACCTAATTTATGTATGAGGGAAATCAATATGGTATAGAAATGAATGGATTTTTTGGGCAAGCTGTCCATGGCAACAACTTTCATAAATAGCTGATGAATCATGGTCTTAGTTAGTATTTAGAAATTGTGTGCACCGAACTGGCTAATTAATGTGAAATTTTGGAATGTCCTATTGTTCAAGGTACACTACAAATTATTCAGATCTAACAACCATGGATATGTACTCACTTTTTGAGAAAAGGCATGATACCCTTAAGCAATGTCATGGGAAATTGGGAATTACATTCAGTAAATGTTCTACTAAGTTTAAGTATTCATTTGTTTGTTTGAAAGTGATATTTATCTTGATTTTGTCTTTTACTAATGGAAGGAAGTATTTCAGAATTTTCAGTACACCCTGCTCTAATATATTTATGTCTTATTTTTGAAGGCCCTGTGGTTTATCCTGATAACAAACATATCCAGATAGAGTATTTTTGAGTTTGGAATGATTTTCTGTAATTTGCAGTTAGATGTACTGGAACAGCGATTTTACAACCAGCTTAACTTAGGGATGACGTTCTATGTTTATAATGAAATATATATTGGAAATGGTGTTAGTAGGTTATGGGTTCAGGGCAATGATTTTAATACAAAAACAATTGATTCCTGTACAAATATTTAATAGCTATATCAACATGTAACAATTGCACATAATATTATTGCTTTTGGAATCATTTAGTGAGATGCTCATTCTGATTTTCTGGAACTATTTTTTCAATGAACATCTGTGGACAATAGAGCCTTCTAAATTCCCTGTTAAGAAAATCATTTTTTATGTGAAACAACTGAGCAGTGAACCCCTATATATGTACATAAGACCTGCATGTTGGGAGTATTTATGAGTGTTTATTGTCGTCAGATTTATTTCATCAATGTAACCCACTATTCCCAGTTTCTGAAGTTAAACGCTGTAAATATACGAACAAACCTGATTAAACAAACTACATGCATGGTTTCCACTGAATATGTTGCCACTTGACTGAACACAATCTTTTTCAGCATATTAAAGTGCAGAAAACAAAATAATTCATCATTGAGTCACTGTGAAATAATGTTTCATGAGGCGATTATTCACGGCATGTCGGGCAGCCTGGTTTTCCCAGTTATGCCCTGAACACATTGGCATCAGCTGCCACTCACTTATAGTCTAAGATTTAATAGTTCTATTGTCAGAGAGTAATTCTGTATGAGAGAGAGATAGAGAGAGAGAGAGAGAGAGAGAGAGAGAGAGAGAGAGAGAGAGACAGACAGACAGACAGACAGACAGAGAGAGTTAACTAATGGTTGAAAATCTGATCCATGCAAATAAATCAAATTTTCACAAGAAAGGTTTTGTATCCTGCCCTTTCTATGTGCTCCTCCTAAGCACAACCGTCATCACCCTGGCAGTCACCAGGGCTGGGTAGGTAATCAGCTAAACCTGTTACTAGCTGTAAGGTGGATAGATAAAGGTCTGGTGGTCAGCAGCTGCTCCAGTCACAATATCCTCATGTGGTCATCTGTCTCTCTGATGTAATCAGCAAGGGCTGGACACTGGTCAGTTGGTCAATATTGATAGCCCATGGGGGGGTTTTGCGGGCATTCGAGAATACCGCCCCAAGTGGTCATCACATGCCGGATCATTATGTGGACTGATGAACTTCAAAGTGCCAGGGCTTGAGATCCTAGCCTGGTAATAACTTCATGCACTAAATGTGCTGGCAAACCATACATTTTCTAGACTGGATATCCCTGCCACTCAGTTAGTGCACTATGAACAAACGCTTCTCCTTTTTTACCTGGTTAACCCATGCCAATTAAGGGTCATCTACACCAATGATATTCCTGATAATAATTTTGGCATCAGCGATAAATTCACAAGATATTTGAAAAAGGATTTGTAGAGACGGCAGTTGTCAAGGAGATCTCCAGACATCGATGACTGTTGGTCTCGATAGGAAATGGTTTTAACCTAGTAAGGCTTTTGGAAAAACAAAAACTCAGTGTACATAATAAAGAAGATTACATTCATTCAACTTTGTCCATTGAACCATTTACCAGATGTATACAGTGAAAATACACACTTCCTTTCTCTCTCTGAGTATCCTATGATTATTCAAATTGACCTCTGGGGGATATAAATCAGAACTTTAAAAAAAACATAACTTGCGTGTAACAAAGAAGATTCAGAGCTCTGTCTACTGACAGAACCCTTGCTGGTAGTTTTCAGTAAAAACACACAACTTCCACTCACCAAATATCATCTGATTATCCTATTTGTCTTTGACTTAGTAGCCTCAGAACAGATATAAGAAAAACAAAAATAAGTACTTGGAAAAACATTCATCAACTTGTCTTATTGTACTGGATGAATTTGAGCGTACTGATGGTGACATCTGAATACTCTATCAAAATGGGCCACTTCTCTGATATTTCTTTGTTTGACCTTTTGGGGTTCTAACTATAGACATAGAATGCCAATGACAACCAAAATCAGGTTATTTTGGTGAAAATTTCAGCCTTAAGCTTAATTGGGAAAATACTTGAAAGAGAAATATTAAACAGAACATGTTTTTCAAATATTTTGTATTAAGCATTCTTAATTTCCTAATTATTATCAAAATTATCAAAAATACAATGGTGTCAATGGGTTAAATTGGGCTAAGCCCCAAGATGACCTGCCTGAGTCTCTAGTGTATATATTGTGTTACCAGATCAATGAGTATTCTAGGAATTACCTGACACTACTTGAAGGTTCCTTGCTCTTTCTTGATAAATTGATACGTATCTATTGGAATATCTTGCTCTTTCTCTCTCAACCAACTTTATTTGTATATCTTATTTTACAAGATCTCTCATATGTTACCATCTATAAATCTTGTACAAATATTGTCTGTAGATTTGTCTTTACAGGAAATCCATTATAAATGCGTACTTGTCTCTATATCCAGTCTAGATTTCCTTTATCTGATAACAGGATGTCCCTAATAGTTGATACGACAAATGTATAGATCCAGTGGAAATTTAACCAATGTGTGAAAACAATATGATACCATATAACACCATCTGTAGCTTCAGTGTAAAGTTCTTTTATCAGAACAGGAAACACCTTATATGCTACCATTTGTAGGTCCGGGTACAAATTTCTTGTGTGAACCGCAGATCCCTTTAATGTTCCCATCCGTAGATCCGGTGTAAATTTCCGCAGTGGGAAATCAGAAAGACCATAAAATGGCTGCAATGCTATCAGTTGATGTTTGGCGAGGTCTGATATTGCCCCTCTGAGGGTGGCACGATCGGTTACTGGTGTGAGGCATTCTGGGAAATTGCTTGCTAGGGCAATCGGGGAATCTAGGTGGTGCCTGAGACAGCAGGACAAGGGGTTGAGGATCACTACAACTACTCAATTCAATATCAAATCACACCTCCGCAGGACTGGGCTCAACTGCCCAAAATTAACAATTGTAAACTTTTTGGGCATCTTATTTTTCAAAGGAGATCACAATGTATTCAGATTATAACTGAAAACACATATTTACACATTGCAATAAACCAGAGTATCCTTATAAAATGGTATTAAAATTCTATTGAGGTGTGAAAATTTTCAATTTTATGTTTAAAAATTGATACCTTCAGAAATTACAAATAAGACTCTGAATAGGAGAACATTTTTATTGCCCATTTCTAATTCCTATAGTTTGGAGAGCTTTTCCTTTCACAAGAATGGAAGTGATTGTGGTGCCTATGCTGTAGTTCCATGTGTACTGTAACTAAGAATGGAAGTGATTGTGGTGCCTGTGCTGTAGTTCCATGTGTACTGTAACTAAGAATGGAAGTGATTGTGGTGCCTGTGCTGTAGTTCCATGTGTACTGTAACTAAGAATGGAAGTGATTGTGGTGCCTATGCTGTAGTTCCATGTGTACTGTAACTAAGAATGGAAGTGATTGTGGTGCCTGTGCTGTAGTTCCATGTGTACTGTAACTAAGAATGGAAGTGATTGTGGTGCCTGTGCTGTAGTTCCATGTGTACTGTAACTAAGAATGGAAGTGATTGTGGTGCCTGTGCTGTAGTTCCATGTGTACTGTAACTAAGAATGGAAGTGATTGTGGTGCCTGTGCTGTAGTTCCATGTGTACTGTAACTAAGAATGGAAGTGAGTGTGGTGCCTGTGCTGTAGTTCCATGTGTACTGTAACTAAGAATGGAAGTGATTGTGGTGCCTGTGCTGTAGTTCCATGTGTACTGTAACTAAGAATGGAAGTGATTGTGGTGCCTATGCTGTAGTTCCATGTGTACTGTAACTAAGCTACGAGGAATGCTCCATGCAGCCAGTCAGTCCCTCCCCTACTGCCGCATCTAGGTCAGCTAAATATTGACTGCTGCTGCTGCTGCCACAGTTTACTCAATCCTCTCCTACTCGGGGGAGAACCAGGCTCTGCTAGCTGGCTCCATCTCACAGAAATTGCTGCTGCTATAATTATTACGGCATTCTGCGGAGCTGGAGGGCTATGATAGATATCTGTACTGCTTTCATGATTTGAATATATTCATACACCTTAGGGAAATTTAACTGGGATTTATATACCCCATGACGATGCTAAGAGAATTCTTGAGATTTCTTAGGATTTCTCAGCTATGTATGGTGAGGGCAGGTAGTCCCCCAGAATGGCATGAAACTCTTGGGATCACGCTCGGACAATGCATATTTTGGAAAAAAAAAGTTATTTGAGAAATGTTCATCAGAACTCAATCTGCAACTATCCTCCAGATGTTTTGTGAATATATACATGTATACGTGTTACTTCTCAGTTATTGTCCAAAATGTTGTAGAACCAGGCGCCAATATCCGTTATCGAGACTAGTAAGTAGTAACATTTGGGTGGGAATGAGTTAACCTATCCAGTAGAATAGTACTCCGGTGGTCATGCTGACATGGTCTTAGCCAGCAGGGCGTCTGGGTGTCTTTTTGGACACCCAAACCCTTAAAAAGCAACCCTAAGGACACCCAAAATTGTTTGTGTGGAATTTCTTAAAATGTCAATCTCAAGCATATAACTGAATTATTTCATTGTCATATAATTCCCATGACCTTGTATAAGGATATCATGCCTTATTTTGATAAATATAAACATGTTTATGGTTGAAATCTAAGTATATTGTGGTCCCCCTTAAAAATTTAGACGCCCAAATTTTTTACAATGACCAATTTTAGGCACCCAGTTTCGAATTCCTGGCTAAGACCCTGGTCATGCATATACTTATACTCAATTACTCATACACATTTCTGCTAATAGTGGCAGTGGTGAAACAGGAGAAGGAAACGATTGTTTGAACAGAATAATGGAGTGTGCTAAGGGTCTTGAAATGTTTTCTGTGATTTACTCTTAAAAGAGAAAATATTTGGCAATTTTTTGGACCAACTTGGGTGGCCAGTCTCTCTGAGATAACACCGTACCTAATTTCCACTCCAATTTGATATCTCTCTAGATCACTCTGCCATTTGGACAGCCCTGTCATTTCATTGATATTGGGACAGCCCTGTTATTTCATTGATATTTGGACAGCCCTCTTATTTCATTGATATTTTGTTTCCTCTTTTTAATTCTCTATTCTGTTCATTTGATATCTCTCTAGATCACTCTGCCATTGGGACAGCCCTGTTATTTCATTGATATTGGGACAGCCCTCTTACTACATAATTTTTTTCCTCTTTTCAATCCTCTATTGTGTTCATTTGATATATCTCTAGATCACTATGCCATTGGGGCAGCCCTGTTATTTCATTGATAGTTTGTTTCCTCCTTGATATTCTCTATATTGTTCATTTGATAGCGCCCCTATTTGTATATAAGTGCCTTTAATTGGCCAGGATTTAGTCTCCCTTAATGAGTGTAATGATGCATGAGATCTTGTAACTGCTGGTACTGTTTCTAATCCAGGCTGATTAGAGGGATGACAGCTGTCCAGATCCTCACAGATGATAGCGTAATAACCAATTAATGCTTGCCGCTGCCCCAGAAGAGACTCTTTATTCTGGGGGAAATAGTTTTAAAAAAAAGGAATCAATGTCCACCAGAATACTACCAACAATTCTTCTTCAGATATTTACTGGTATCTATATAATTTCTCCAGTTCTTGCCAAACGTATGATAGATCCAGATGACAGTTTCTAGATGGTTAGGATAATGATATGCATGGATGACACAAATCGTCCCATTCTTCTCAGAGTGACAGCTGTGGCTGATATGGGTAATGATGTTTCTTCAATATTGAATAATATTTCAGTTGAAATTAAGGCACCAGATTGCACAAGTCCAAGGGACAATAAACTTGAGCTTGGGTCTTAGATTTATGGTAAACTAAGGAGTAGGGATCTAATATATAGTTATAAGCCTAGATATTGTCAGTATGCAGTTGACTATGAACTTTCGAAGAATAATATAATTGTGATTTTGAGGAATCCAAATCTTACAATTGCAAATTTTGATAATCAGTGTCAGTCCTTCGGATTGTATTATTAGTAATGTTAGTTAAGATACAATTTTTGCAACTGTGTATTTATTTCAGGTACTTAATATAGTGGAAATTCTACAACTAGTCTAATATAACAATAAATGTGTCCATATGTTATATATATATATATATATATATATATATATATATATATATATATATATATATATATATATATATATATATATATATATATATACATATATATATATATATATATATATATATATATATATATATATATATATATATATATATATATATATATATATATATATATATATATATATATTTTGACTAGGAGCCAGTCTAACAGTAACTCCTTATTAATGCAACTCCACATGTAATTAATCATGCAAAACAGGTGGCTCTCTCCTCCTGCAATTAGACTCAGCATGCAATCTGTGAGAACAATCTAGCTAATTACCTGTGACCAGGTGATCAGTCTCCTCCTGCATATCTGCACACCTAGCTTCTGCTGCCGCATATCAGCTCGTTAGTTACCTGGCAGGTGAGAATCACTGATGAGGAGATACCTGGGCAGCTGGACGACTCAGAGCTGTAGGTCATTTGAGTGAGCTCTGAGACCGTGTTTTTCGCCCATTTCTTTTTGATGGTACAATGTAAGCATTTATAATATCCTAGATATATCCTAAGAGCAATGAAATGTTCAGGGTAAACATTGGAATTCAAAGGGAAACAATGGCATACAGGGGAGATGATAAATTATTAAGGAGAACAAAGAAATACAAACGGGTGAATACCACAGCACACTAACAAGAACAATGAAATATTAAAGAGTAACCATGGAATTTCAAGGTGTAACAAAAGCATACAAAGCGGAAATGGAACCTTAGGAGGAACAGGGTAATAATGAAATACATAAGTGTTCATTGAAATGTCAAGTTTTTGAATCAATATTTTGGAACAAAGAAATAGTGAGGAAAGTTCCCTGAGGGAACAATTGAATACAAATGGGAACAATGACATGTTAAGAGGGACAGTGGAATACAAAAGAAAGGTGAACAAGGACACATTAATAGGTAACAAATGAATACACATGGAAAGGTGCAATATGAAGAAGGGTCATTGGAGCACAATGGGTGAACAATAAACCATTAGAGGGGCCACTGGAGTACATAGTGGAACAATGGATCGAACAATGACTGTAGCAGTACTTAAACCACATGGCCCAGGGGCCTGCTGCCTGTTTCACATAATTGTCTTTGCTAGTAAATGTCCCTTGCAATAATTGGACATTTTCATATTCTCAATAGATAACTATACCATCATTATTATGTTATTACACCATTTATGAATTCTACATTCTTTTCAATCCATAGAGTGATGAAAATCCTCATTTAACCCATTCATACCTGTATCAGCCAAAACTGCTATTAGTCAAGTAGATCTCCAGGTATGAAAGGGTTAAGAACATATATCAGCATGTTGGAAATGAGGATTGCCCATGATACTTGGGAGAAATCCTAGTCCTACCATTTCTTTCTGTGGCATTAGATATTATATGCAGGGAGGGGTTAACTTGTGGCCTGAGTTTCCTATGCAAAGCCACATCTTGATCTCTGATACTGACATAAACTTTATAATAATGCACATGTTCTCAATATAATTAAAGGTAAGTGGTAGACTTGTATTTGATTTAAGATTATCATTTCTACTTCGAATATTTTCTAAAACATGCCTTCCTCTGAAAACTATCTTGGAGAGTCAGGCAATATGTATTGCTGCAGTTGTAGATGGGTTAACCCATTCACACTCAGAGTTTCTCTAGAAAGTATTGTCTGCTACTTTCATACTTTTGAAAATAACTTGGGAAAAAAGGAAAAGTTCTCAAAATATTTGAAGGGGAGTTGTTGATTGACAACTGGTTAACATTTCTCCTCCAAATATTTTCTTAAAAAATGCTTTTGTTAGAAAGATATCTCCAAAATCGTCAGGCCTGTTTTGGCCGCTGTGAGCATTAATGGGTTAATTGAGAGGCAGGTGAGCCGCCTATCATCACCTGGGAATGGTCACCTTTTGTCCAGTGTGACCGCACCTGCCCGTGTCTGACCAATCAATAGGGCATCACCTGTGCTGCATCGTCTGGCCAATCGTCTCATTAGAGAGGCTATTGTTATGTGTGGCGGTGCCTGCAGTCTTGTATCTTGTTGGCAAGCCCTGGCTGGACCCATAAGGACCTGGCCAGAACGGGCTCTGGACAATCGTCTCACTAGAGAGGCTATTATTATGTGTGGTGGTGCAGTCTTGTATCTTGTTAGCAAGCCCTGAACCCATAAGGACCTAGCCAGAACGGGCTCTGGACAATTATTTGGAATTCTCTCTGGCCATGTAGCTAGCCCTGTCCTTGCTTTGTTTGTGGATGTGAAAGGTTTTAAATCTTTGTTTCTGACTGTTGGCCATGCCTTGTTCTTGCTTTGTTCACGGCGGTGGAAGCATACAGTCCTGCTCCATCCTGCTTTCTCTACGGCCGTGCTCTGTCCTCATAGTCTCAGCCAGCAGGGTGTTTGGGTGACATTTTGACACCCAAACCCACAAAATTCACCCTTCAGGAATCAGGACACTCCAAAAAATTTGCAGGGAATTTCTTAAAATATCAATTTCAATCATACAATCAATTTTTTTTTATCAATAATTCAATAATTCCCATGACATTTTATATGGACATCATGGGTTATTTCGTGAATAGGTGAATTTATGTTTATTGTTGTTATCCGAGTGTATTGTGATCTCCCTTGAAAGATTGGACACCCCTAAAATTTCTAATTGCCAATTCTAGGCACCCAGTCTCTGAATCCTAGCTGAGAGCCTGCGGGCTGTCCTTGCTTTGTTGGTGGATGCAGCATAGGCTTAGTCCTTCCAGTCTAGTGATCAGTGTGGCCTTTGTGCTGAAGTTCCGCTTCCTAGTTGCATTACAAATTAGCTACCTTGTGTAGTTAATGAACTGTAGCAGAACCAATTACACTAATACGATCCCTTTCCCCTATCCATGCTTTGAGGGGCACTAAACCCTGTTATACGTGCAAGCTTATATGAAAGAAAATACACTTTTTAAGCCAACATTTACAACGACCAGATCCAATTAGGGCCCACGGGGCAGAAAAGTGTGTATTCTAGTGGCCCCATCTCCTATCAGTGGGCAGCCATATCTCACCCATCCTGCTGCTGTCAGGATGTTACAGTAACGTATCGTCAGACAGCGTAAATAACAACTTCAAACGTATCCTCTTGAATAAAGTATGATATAAATATATTTGAAGGAGGTCATTTTAAATCCAAGTGGAACAACAACGTTCAATCAATTATTTCTCCCAATATTGCTTTGTTATCACAATGTGTCTGTGTGTGTCAGACTGCGCAGTTAATCAGCTTCTGACCGTGTGTATGCTTGTGTACACTCCAGGTGTCAGTGGGTTAACAAAAAACTGCTAGTAGCTCGTGTGCACGCTGGCTCTTCGCGTGACAATGGAGATCCTGCTGGTTGCCCAAACCAACTGCATAACGCTGCAACAGCTGATGGTGAAGGTAACAATTGAACATCAGCGGCTGCAGCATCAAGCCTTGTTTGATCAGAGCAGATATGTGTATAGTACTTTATAGAGCCATGTTTGTGATGAATACACATATCTGTGGCTTGCCCTCAGGGCAGGGTCTCAGCTTTTAGAAATGCCTCTTTCACAAATGATTTTATTGCTTGAAATTGGCATTCTGAGAAATTTCTGAACAAAGCATTTGTTATTTTGGTCAAAGCATGGTCCTGATGTATAATTTCCAAGGGCTAATGTGTTAAACTGACATTCAAACATGTACCTGCTGGCCATACTAGGGAAGGAAGGAATGGGCATATTGTGACAAGATAGAAACCCTCACTTCTCAAATAGATCCAAACGGGTCTTTTAGTTGCAGAAGAACCACAGACAGCTCTTCACAACGCCACACATTTATATTGGCTATGCTAGGGCTGTGTTCAAGTGCTGTGCATTTTGGATAGTTGTCACCCAACTAAGATATCCCATATATGTATTTACCCTGTGTAATGAAATAAGAGCTATTAAGATTAATCCCTTGGCTATTGGCTGTGCTGCCATCTACAGTGAATAACATAAGGCATACAGTCTAGATAGTAGTGTCATTGTTTGTTTCTTCCTAAGACCCAGGCCAGGACTGCCAGGACACTGCCCACCTGCCAGATGTGATATTGTCTCTTCCTAAGACCCAGGCCAGGACTGCCAGGACACTGCCCACCTGCCAGGTGGAATATTGTCTCTTCCTAAGACCCAGGCCAGGACTGCCAGGACACTGCCCACCTGCCAGGTGTGATATTGTCTCTTCCTGAGACCCAGGCCATGACTGCCAGGACACTGCCCACCTGCCAGGTGGAATATTGTCTCTTCCTAAGACCCAGGCCAGGACTGCCAGGACACTGCCCACCTGCCAGATGTGATATTGTCTCTTCCTAAGACCCAGGCCAGGACTGCCAGGACACTGCCCACCTGCCAGATGTGATATTGTCTCTTCCTAAGACCCAGGCCAGGACTGCCAGGACACTGCCCACCTGCCAGATGTGATATTGTCTCTTCCTAAGACCCAGGCCAGGACTGCCAGGACACTGCCCACCTGCCAGGTGGAATATTGTCTCTTCCTAAGACCCAGGCCAGGACTGCCAGGACACTGCCCACCTGCCAGGTGTGATATTGTCTCTTCCTGAGACCCAGGCCATGACTGCCAGGACACTGCCCACCTGCCAGGTGTAATATTTCCCTCAGCTTTGTCACCCAGTAATAGCCAGCTGTTTTTGAATGGATTTATGAAATCATTGTCAACATCAATACAGGCAAGCGGTGGGTCAATAAGACTAGCTTATTGTGCACAATAAGAATATTATGCCATTCCTAACCCATTACATTTCATACTCTGTCAACAGATTGACCACTGACCACTTGAGCATACAGCAGTACCACCTATCCATAGAAGAATCTGGCCTGACCTGGGCTCTGACTTGTCTGGAGTACCACACTGCCTTGCCTGGGAACACCTAACCCTTATGCTGCTGGTAGCTGATTTGGCCAATACAAAAGGTTGCAAAAAACCTGAAAAAATATGGAAACCCTGGCACATGGGTACTCTCTCATCTGAGAGTGTTCAGCAAGACGAAGCAACATGACAGGATTTAGATGGTTTTCAGGAATATTTGCATCCTTATGCTCTGGATAAAATTAGCCTCAGCATCGGAAGGATTAAGTCTACCACAGTGCCACCTATCATTTAAGGATGGCGTTTTTGAATGAGGCCTCAAAGGCAGGCTAACATCACCAGTTACCACTCATGGTATATTGCAGCGCCATCTATCCATATAAGAGATCATTTCAAAGATTGGCCTGGGAGACATGGGCATCATGACTCACAACCCGGGTCTTAGCCAGGATTTGGAAACTGGGTGCCTAAAATTGGCAATTGTAAAATTTTTGGGCATCCAAAGTTTTAAGGGGGAACACAATATATGAATGAATTTTTTAAACAAAGAGTTCAAAAGATACATAGTAATGCCAGCTTGTATTGTGTAGCAAAACTGTCTCATGCAATAAAGTATTTAAAGAGTAAATTGCTTTCTAGTTGTCAAATTTGTCGCGTGATAGACGTAAGGCTTACTGTGGAATGCCCCATATACTCATATTTCAACCATAAACACGTATAAATTTATCAAAATAAGGCATGATATCCTTATATAATGTCATGAGAATTATATGGAGATAAAAAAAAAATTATATGCTTGAAATTGACATTTTAAGAAATTCCTCACAAAAACTTTTGGGCGTCCTGCGTCCCTGCTGGCTAAGACCATGCTTACAACTCTCACACACTGCAGTCTGCAGGGGCTATCCATTAAAAATATTATTTGCATACTGCAGCACCATCCATATTTTAAGGATATCATTACTGGATCTGGTAACTAGTCTCCATACAACCTTGACCTCTGACCTTCTCTGACCTTCTCTGACCTCTGACCTCTTGCTTTTGTCATCACACTTCACCTATCAGTTATGTTCTCACCTGTGAACCAATGTGACAGATTCAGCGAGAGTCGGTCTGGAGGAGCGAGGAGGGAAAGGTACAATATTGTGTTGGTATTATGGGGTCAGTGAGGGTCAGTTCGAGCACAGTTCCTCATAACTACTGGCCTAGATCATGGCAGTGGCAGCGGGGCTGATGATTCTATAGCAGCAGCTAGGCCTGCAGTAGACTAGGCTCCTAGTCCCTGTAATGTTCACCTTCCCTTATGCATGGTCTTAGCCGATATTTGGAAACCGGGTGTCCAAATAGATGTTTTATAGACTTTTGCGTGTCCAAAGTGTGGTACAAAGTACATACCAATAATAAAATAAACCCTATATATCTAGAGATTTTGCTTTTTTAGGCCAGTAACTGCTTTGTGTGTCTTATAAAAGTGACACTACAACTTCTACATCTTCTATCTTCTAAGAAAAGTTATAATCAGCAAATTCTGACATAAACTTTAGGGTGTCCAAACTGTCCAAGAACAGTGTTCTGGGTGTCCAAATGACGCGCTGGACGCATAGGCGGCTAAGCCCCTGCCCTTATGTGTTGACCAAGCACTGTGGTGTGGTACCAGGTTTGGTAGATAGATGGCACCACCTGCTCCTCGTATCTCTATATGTTTACAGGATCCAACTGAATCCTGGTGAGATAAATGTAAACTAAATTGACCACTGTGGCTACCTACACTATTTGGTGCTTGGTAACAGAAAAAAAACATAACAGAATAATACATATGACAGCCTAGAAATCTAGGCTACAGCTAGGCCTGCAGCAACACGCTGACCTGGTTCCCTTATCAAACACACACCAGCGATACAGTGGATAACTTATCAGCAATTCACCACCATACATGATATACTACCAGGGATCATTAAGTCTAGCTGTAATATCATGGCCATAACTGTATGTAGATACAGTGTAATTACTGCATAAATCATCCTTCCTTATCAGTTCAACACTTTTTTTGCTGAAACAGGTGGTCTGTTTATATAATACACTAGACGCGAGGTTCCGGAAACCGGCTTCAAACACGTCAAATGCCTTTGTGGAACGCCTGGGATTGTTTCATTACTGAAAACTTGGTTCTTCCAGTTATGTATAATAGCGTCCACTCTGTTTTGGTCAAACAGCATGGATACATTCAATGGACTAATTGTACTAAGAATACACTTTTAGGAAATTAAATAACATTTTTTAAATCAGTGAAATTAGCGATTTTACAGTTATGATGACGTCACAAGTAATTATAATATTATAATACGCGACGGTGGCGACGCGTAGCGGGCGTTCATTTACAGCGGGCGTTCATTTACACTACAGACCTGTAGTGTAAATGAACGCCGAACACGTACACGTTACAGTCAACCTCCCCCTCCACCCTCCCCCTTACTACACCCATTCTACTGCCGACACATGGCATCCAACCCTAGTTCCGAAAAACTCTGGATGGCTTCACTTGTATGGATAGTTATAGATAGATAGATAGATAGATAATCTTAATTTCAAGTCAGTAATAATTTTACATAGTTAACACCAGCTGCCAGGGCTCTTGACTGACTACAAAATAATAATTGAAATATAACATACAGCGTCTAACAGCAATATAAATGACATGTAGAGGGGGAGTAAGTTGGCACATATTGATTGACAGTGAGTTATATAACATGGATGTTATATTTCCACGCTGTTTCTATGCTTTAGTTGGAAATTGATATAACTGAGTTTTAGAGGTTATGCTGAGTTAGCTTTTCAACCAGGGTCTTAGCCAGGATTTCAAAAATGCCTGTCCAAAACAGCAATTTCAAAATTTCTGCCCGTCCAGATTTAGCTACTTATCTACTTCAAATCCTTATATCAGCTACATCTAATAGCTTAGTGTGTCAAAAAGGGCATTTTACACTTCAGCTCTGTCATAGAAGATGGTTAGTTAGGAAAATATTTGGTTATTACACCCAAAAGTCAAAATTGAAAAATCATCATAGAAATTTTTGCCTGTCCAAGCAGGAGGTTTTTAAGAAACTACCTGTCCAAAAGACAGGTGGGACGGGTCCTGGCTAAGTCCATGTTTCCAACACTGGGCATTCTATCCTGAACGTACGTTTCTTTGGCGCTATCTCTTTTCAGATGTTGAAGTCACCTGAGGGTATTAATTGTTGTAGTGGAATCTGTGCGAGTAGTTCTTATTCATGGTGAAGATGCAACACATTGGGGCATAATATAAATAGTACAATAATCTCTGAAGAGAATCTGCTTGACTTGTTTAGGATCTCATCAAAGTTAACGCTTAAGGCAACTTTGTTATATATTGCAGTTCTTGTGGCTCCAACCTGAGGGTGAAAATAGAACTAAATCTGGGAGGAAGTCAACTCGGGTTGAATGATTAAAGCTGACTTGTACCATGTCTAAGGTTTCAGTTTTGGCAATAGCCAATGGGACGTGGGCAACCAAGTCAAACACCGTTTGTGCTCCTCAGGAAGATGTTTTCTTGTTGTTTCATGGAACTTAATTTTCAACCTAGTCTGTACTAGTTGACCTCGCAGTCTTCCACGTCTGGCACCAGTTGCCACAGACTCTCCATTCTGACTACTAATTGAGTTCAATAGGTCAGTCTGGTGAACCCTATTGTTTTGACATGACCTAGTTGGAGTCAATCTTAACCCATTCAGGCCTGTGCCACCCTGACCAAACCTTTTGAAGATATCATTCTAAAAATCATCATCAGAAGGGATGGTCTTGTCAGTGGTTTGTATTCACAATTGTTAAATGAGAAGGAGGTTAATAAAGACCTATACTAACCTAAAATGTTATGGTGTCTCGGTAAAATACTAGAACTGTTTTCCATGGTCAAATACATTTTCTCATTCATTCAAATTCTCAAATACCAGCCAATTTGATAGACCTTGTGATTTTACCCTACATTTGTGAATGTACTCATTTTAAATTCAATTATCTATTTTCGTTCAAAACATATTTTCGCATTATAGATGCATTTCCCCAATCCCTCTATCAACACAATTACCAGCCAGTTTGATGACATTGGTCTCTTTGTGATGTTTCACAACTGATTTAACAGCTCATATTGGAAATCGCTGAACTACTCATTTTAGGTTCTATTAAACTTATATTTGTTCAAAACACATATGTAACAGGTGTATCTCCACAATGGTTATGTGTGGTTGCAGTTTCCGGCTTCCTCTGCCAATTCAAAAACAACAATCCCAGTGGCCCCCTCTGGTGACTGAAATGAGAACTTATTTGATTTGGCTAGTTTTCCAGGCTGTAAACGTAGATGAGCTATATGTGCTCACTATGGGGGATACATGCAAAACAGCTGTGCTTATTCAGAGGCATAGCCAGAATTGCAAAGATGCCTGCCCAAAAAAGCAATTCACAACATTTCTGCCTGCCAGATTTAGCTACTCAGCTTCTTTAAATCCTATACTGACTACATACAATAGCCTATCTTATCTCATGAAAGGATATGATTATTAATCAAAAAAAAGTTTAAAAAAAAAAAGTAAAAAATGAAAATTCTCTCTGGAAATTTTTGGCTGTCTAAAAAGCAGTTAATATCAGAAAACTAGCCATTCAAAAGACAGGCTGGATGGGTCCTGGCTAAGCCCATATTCTATCATTGTATGTACTGTTTTGTCCAAGCACTTCCTAATGGAGGCATTGGTGAGATTGTTTGTTCTTTGGTATTCAAGGCTCACCTATTTGGCCTAAAAAAAAAAGTTGTTTGTTTCCTGTAACCCTACCCTAACACGTTTTTATTCAAAAAAATCCCTACCCTAAAGTTTTCAGCCCTCCCAGCTCCCATTCAACGTAAAACATGCATAAAACACACATTTTTGACCAAAAAAATAATGTAAAAAAAAAATTACCGACCTACCTACCCTATTTTTTTCGGACCGTGACAGGAAACAAACAGTTTCTTTTTTTAGGCCTTTCCATTGTGGTATGAATTAAAACATGAACTTTCAAAGAGATTGAATTTTTTTATATCTCTTCATCTTTTTTCCTTTATATTCTTTATCTTTGCCTTTATATGTTCCTAGAGATGTCTTTTGTCAGAATGATATCATCAGAATGTTGGTGTTTTTGGGGCACAACATGCACGAAAGGCACAATAATATTGTCATAGAATACACATTTTTTGTAGCTTAATGATGTAGGCAGCCTTTTATTGAACAACCAGACAGAGTGGTGTAGTAAACACTGTTTTATATGAATTATTTAACCCGGTAGTGTTGTTTTTATAAGCAGCTGCAGTTAGCATGTCATGTTCCCCATAACCACTGATCCACGGTCGCCCTTTCTAATGCCAGCCTGACCCTAGAGCCAGCAATCTTAACCCTTATTAAACCCATTCAATATGAAAAAGTCCTCTGGAAATCCCCATTAGGATCTATGATACTTCTGATGATAACTTTGGAACTAAAAAAAAGATTCTACAAAGTATTTGAAGGAGAGTTGTCAGTAATATTCAGAATAACATTTTTCCTTCACATATTTTCCCTATATGATTTGGCTTAGTCTGTCTACTAGCAAAGTAAGTGAATTAGTTGTGCCTGCATGCAGACAGTTATCGTTAATCCCACAGACAAGCATTGTTTATTTTGGCATAAAGAAGACCTTTCACCTTAGGAAATTTCATGCTCCTTTATTTTCACAGATCTATTTAAATACATGTCACACATAGGGGGGGGGGGGGGTTCTTTGATCATCATTTGGCTAAATCTGTCTACCAGCAGAGTGAATGGGTTAAACAAGATTGTAGGTAGTTTCCTTTAATT
>OZ012691.1:45451614-45490588 GCA_963942565.1 Maea johnstoni | reverse complement strand
GTCAGAGAGAGAGAGAGGGGGGGGGGGGGGGTGGATAATAGCTATAGATGCATTTGTGAGGGATGGTTTGCTCCTTTCCTCCATCTTCTTTTGCTTAATTGATTGGCCACGAGAGAGAGAGAGAGTGTTTATGTGATTTAAAGCATTTCCTGGAAGGATGCAAACCAGAACTCGATGGAGAATTCATCTTCCAATATTATGCTTTAAATGAATTGCAAAGGTATCATGCCATTCAAACCATTTTTCATGGGCAATTCTAAGAATATCATGGTTAAAGCATGAATTTCAATCAGTGCGATGATATACGGCAGGAATATTATAAACTGCTCAGCTGAGAGAGCACTTGTGGTTGATGGAATTATTCGGTAACCATGGTAACTCGTCAGGATGTTAATTGACTGATGCCATCTGTGGAGGGTCCATATTTCTTAGCCTAGCATTAATTGTGGTTTCCTGGGACTTCAACTGGTCGTCACCATGGAAATGGCTCTCGTAAACATCTACAGGTAACTAAGATACAGTGCTACAAGGGGCTGCTTGGGAGTCAGGGTAAATATCACAACAAGGCCGTATACAGCAGCAGTGTGACAGTATTATAAGCTAGCCTAGCCTAAGCTTTTTCAGCGTTTATCATACAGGTTCTTAGCTGGGATTTAGGAACTGGGAGCCCAAAATTGACAAACAATTGTAAAAATTTTGGGCTTCCTCTTTTTCAAGGGTGGCCATAAATAATATACTCAGATTGGAACCATTAACATGATATTTTTTGTTACCCAGCATCCTCTCATTATGTTTTTCAATTTTTGGCCTGAAATGCTCCGATCACAAAGATATGACCAAAATATTATAGACAACGTTGGGCAGACAATTTAAGTCACTTCAGCCATGAATGGGATATACTTGTAGTAATTCATGAATGTTTTAGCTGATGCTGAACCTTTTGCCATAGTGCCCTATCTATTTTTGTTCAGTTAAGCTTGCTGTGGTCAATACATATATTAGACTAGCTCCTAGTCTATGATTTCATTAGATTATGCTTTTCTCTGTTCTAATCTCTATCATTTATATAATGCTAATGCCTTGGTGTTAGTTCCTGTGGCTTGTGATAGATGGGCACCATGGGTGGGCACACTGGTCAGCCAGAACAAGAAATCCAAATGAACCATGCTGGCCACCTGGTGAGCTAATATAGAACTAAATATGGGTAGATTATCTTATAATGTTATATAAACATTAGGTAAGTTATTAAAGACAAATAAATAAATTTCTTGGCCTTAGGACTAGGCTATACATATATAAACTAAACAGCAATTTTAGGGTGTGAACAGGCTTTGGATTTATTAACCCATTGATGATTGCACTGGCCAAAAATAGCCTCACAATTTTAGTGAAAAAAAATTCCTTTAACCCTTATGATGCTGGTGGCTAATCTTGCCCACATAAAAATGATGCAAAAAACCTGAAAAATGACTGAGACCCTGGCATATGGGTACTCATCTGAGAGTACTCAGTGAGAGCTATCCAATCAATACCAAGATGGGCAGGGTTTGGATGATTTTCAAAAATCTTCGCATCCTTGTGCTTTGGATGAAAGTAGCCTTAGCATTGGAAGGGTTAAGTCCCAGAAACTCTTCTTAAAATCTTTTCTAAAATGATTCCTCATTCCAAAGTTATTATCAAAATTGTCACAGTTCCAGACAAACAATTCCTAGAGGAACTCTTCAGTCTGGAAGGGTTAACCCATTAATGCTCACAGCGGCCATAAGCAGCCTGACAATTTTGATGATATTTTGCAGCCAAAAGCAAATTCAAGATAATATTTGAAGGAGAAATTTCAATCAGAACATTACCTACAACTCTCTTTCAAATAGTTTATAAAACCATTCCCAATTTCAAAGTTATGATCAAAAGTATCATAGGTCCAGACGACACTTTCTGCAGGAACTCCTAAGCATTAATGGGTTAATAATGAGTATCATTTGCAGCCTACCCGCTAGTGTTGCGCTCACAATGGCGTAGTAGAGGTCCCTCGGGAGGTGTTCATTATCTAGCGCTGCATGAGATGAGCCTTACATATTGTGCAGCTCGTGAAGTAGCTGATTTGCGTCCACAGATGAAGAAAGTCGGAAGTGGAATACTAATAAGGAGAGTATTAACCTCTTCATTTTTAGAGCTGGACTAGAATTTTCCCTCACAACTTTGGAATTACGTAAATGGGTGCCAAAAATTAGCAATTGCGAACTTTTGGGGCATTCCTATTTTTCAAGGGAGACCACTTACTGTGTTCCACAAACAACCATAAACATCTACATGTATTCGTTTAAAGAGAAGAAGCACGATCTCCTAAATCTTATGTTATGGTAATTGTATGAAGGTGAAAATATACAATTTTGCTTGTAATAGATATTTAAAAGAAGCTCCCTTCACAAATAATGAGTGGCCTAATTTGTAAATTTTAAGGTTTTGGGTGTCCAAATGGAAGGGAGTGACTATAGGTCTAGGCAAAAATTAGCTATCCTCAGTAATACACCCATGAACTGTTCCAGACATGATGACTGTTTATGGCGATGCTGGTCAAGATAGATGATTGATAACCCGGTTAATGGAGGGAAAGCAAAATGTCAGCAGGCTCTTGGATTCCTTCCAGGCACAGACCAAAATGGCATTATTCTCTATTATGGTATTTGGATCAATATGGAGTTTCTTTTTAGGGATATGCTGTGTTTATGTTAGCCTTAGGCCAATGGCCATGGAACTTTCTAATATTATAACTGATGAATTAGTCCAAGTGCAAGCTGAGAGTAGTAGACAGGGAGTGGGCACTGGTCATGCATCATCAAATTTCGCTGCCTCTCACTATCTGACCTAGATAGGATGACATCCCCCAGTCAGCCAGCCAGTCTCTCTGCTGCATGCTTACTGCACAGATCACATGACCAATACAACCCCAGGCTACAGCGCGTAACCCGAGGCGCAGATGCCGTAGAGGCTAGCATGCAGTACCTACGGGGTTGCGGATCAAGGTTATGTATTTCTCTGGTGCAAAGGAGTCTATACTCATTTAATTCTGTAATTGCCCACTAGGTGGCCAGTTAGAGATATACTATTAAGGTTGTCTGGTTGACTACATTTGGCACCATCTACAATGCCCCCCCCTTCCCCCCTGGAAATAAGTCTCAATTATCTATCTTAAGTTGACTTCAGCCTAGTTTAAGTCTGTTATATAACCCCTAGGGTGTGGCAATATGAGATGTCATTTGGAACTCTCTGATGAATGTGCTGCCATCTAGCGTCGAGTAGGGATACTATACCTGTTTACCCTTAAGTTGTGGCATTATATACCTCAGTAACTAAGTGTGAGAACTAGGTCTGGGTATTAGGGGAATGAAATTTTGCAACTGCTCCTGATCTATTTCTGTTTTATTTGTGTCTTGCTTAACCCATATGCCTTTGCCATGAAAAAGTCATGATGATTTTTGATGATATTTTTGTAACCAGAGCATTTTTTGTTGAAAATCTGAGGTAGAAATGATGAACTGAAAGTAACCCACAACTCTCCATCAAATATTTTGTGAAATTATGATTAATTCCTGAGTTATTTTCAAAAGATATCTTGAATCCAGACGACATTTTTCAAGGGGAACTTTCTGCTCCAATCTAGGTTAATGTGACATACACTGCTGTTGACTCAGCTTTGTTTGTACACAAGCATGTCAATATAGCGCACATGATTAGAAGGAAAGCGTGTGTATATCGACCTTAAGCAAAGGATCTACATATGTTTCACCACTTGCCTAGCGATAACTTGAATAGTAATACAATACACAACAAGCCCCCTAGCCTAGTCCTAGGCCAAGCAAATTTATCACTTCTTTAATAACTCACCTAATGTTTATATACCATTCTAAAATGTCTACCCATATTTAGTTCTATATTGGCTCACCAGGCGGCCAGCAAGGGTCTATTTGGATTTCTGACTGACCAGGGTGACCACCACTGGTGCCATCTATCAACAGCAACTACAACTAACACCTAAATATTGAACAAAAGATAGACCAGAACAGAGAAAAGCACAATATAAGTAAATCATAGACTAGGAGCTAGTCTACGAGCCCCCATGCTCGCCTGTGTGGAGAATTTTATGTGAGGCAGGTAGTAAAACAATGGAAATTAATTATAGGAGTGTTTCATTATACAATAGGTTATTGTAACAGAATGATTGTACCTAGATTAAGCCAACCATGATGAATTAAAAAAAGGAACTCCCCAAAATCTATAACATGAGATCAGAAGATGATTGCTTTCACGTAATGGCAAGTAAAATTGTCTGCCAGGCAAGTACGTTTATAATTGAAATATTCAGCATTGATCAAATCTGTAATTTGCTCAAATAATTCATATTCAGCTAATGTATTTCCAAATGGGAACTTTAAGATATGCAACACAGGATTCACAGCTCTATCTCAATACAATATTCAGCTTAGGAGGTGCTTCTCTGATATTTCAGTGCTTCACTGAGTAACTAAGTAAAATGAATGCTGCTCCCTCTTTGTCAACATCCCATGATGTGTTTTTTCTTGATAAAAAGACACATTCATCCATGCCAGTTTATCTCCTTGACAAATTGTCTGTACCTTTAGAGATATTTTAGAAAATAAAAAAAATTCAGCTTTTTTTTAAATATTGAAGATGAGTTGTAGAATTGATTCTGATCAACATTTCTCCTTGAACTATTTTTAGAAGAATGAGCTGGTCTTAGAGATGTTATGAAAAGAGTCAGAGCATTTTTATGCTCCACAGGTATGAATGGGCTAGGCAGGTCTGAAATTTGTAATGAAATGTTGTTTAAACTTAAATGTTCATTTATGTTTTGTTTTTGTTTTTTATCTAGAAAGGTATTGCTGTTTTATCTTTATCCATTTCTAGATTTAAGGTGATATGATATATGATTATTTCCCACAACGTAACATGGTTTCCTGGAGACCTCTTAGGTGGCATTAATAACATGTGTAACTCAAATGCCTTAAGTCTTGCGTTGCTATGGAGACCGTCTCCCAGGGCTGTATCTATTTTCCCTTGAGGCGTTATGATTCTCCCTCAAGGTATCCATTTGTCGATGAGAAGAGAATTGGGATCCGTTATCACTCAAGGCGCAAGATATTTTCTCCAGATAAGAGGATTAGAATACGCACCACTGTTCAGTTATCTCCTGGGGCAGAGGCCTTTTAACCTGTTAATGCCTGCAGCGACCAAATATGGCATGATGAATATGGGAATGTCTCCCCAACTTAAGGTGGCCGTAAACGTTTCGTCCTCAGGGAAGCCTGTTTTGAGATTTATGTATTATGTTAATGAACCGGGTCTTACCCTCCTTATGAAAAAAAACCCATAGCTCTACTCCACCCCTAAGTTCATAATTTGTGAAAAAGCTTGATTTGACAGGTATGAACAGACCGACAGAAAAGACTGCATGCTTCAATGTTATGGTCATGTGACCCCAGTTAGCTGATAAGCCCCTCCCACCTCCTTATCAAAGCTACGGGAAATTGATGTGTATTAGATTGGTAACTGATAAGAGCTGGCATTTAAGGTCAGCCAGTCTTTTCTTTGTATGCAGGTGTTGGTTAGAAAGGATGTCTGTTGGGTAAGGTGGGCCACTTTAGCACCACAGACAATGATGTTTTAATCAATTCAAAAATAGTGTATTAGGGATTAGTCTTAATCAAAATGTGGCTCCGGCTGTCTGAGAAAAACAGGAAACATCCCAGTTTTGGGGCTTCAAGTAAAATAATGTGTGTATTTGATGGGAAAACCTGGACTTTTTGGAGGATGTTGGGTCAATCCGTCTCATACCTTCAGCTGGAACAGACACTCTATGCTCTATGGATAACTAACAATACTATAGTATTTATCAACTTGGTTTCATCTTCAAACACAAGTTTTTCTCAAACAATAATACAGCAATCATGATATAGTTACCCAAAGTACAATAACACCAATATAATTTGGCTAATAACTAATTGAAGCCTGGATTGTATTTTACACAACAATTGTTGTCAATTCAGTTGGAGACACAAAGGAGATTGAAATTGCATAATTGGGTTTATTGATAGATTAGCACTGTGGCTTCAGTTCTGAGGAAATAGATACAGGTATGTGTGGTGTCATAATCCCCTCAGGACTCCCCATTCTAGAACAATGAGTGTGGTGTCACTCATAATCCCCTCAAGGATTATGGGAGTCAGGAACCAATGTCTAAAAATAAGATTTGCTATGGGTAAGAGGAAGATCACTTCCTCTAAGCGTTTCAAGCAGTGTAGTAGTTAATGTGGACAGTCTACTCATATGGGATTCACTAAACAAAGGAATTCTGTGTCAGACCTCAGGGAAAGTTGCCATTTCTGCTGCAAAATATGTATGGATTACTCATTCTGGATTATGTAACTTGGATCACTGGAGTGGAGATACAGCAATAGAGGTTTGTGAAATTATCTTTCTTTCAAGGCCCAGAATCTAAAAGCCACCTTGTCAGAAAGCTATGCTTTGGAAGTTTGGATAGCTTCAGAATTGGCCCTGCAACATGTTTGTCTTAGATAAATGATGCTAAAAACCCCATATAGAGCATTACAAGCTTTTATTTGCCAAATCAATATACTTGCAGACAAAGAGTCTGCCAGCATAACACACTAGATAGCTGAAAATTGATTTTGATGGCGAAGTTCTTTGAATTATTAAGAATTCAAGAGCTATAATACATATACATTAGCATGCAAACAAGATGTCAGTCTACTAAGTAGGCGGGGCTTGGGTGATGTCATATGCCCATATATGGAATCCAGATAGGGCCCCGTTGAAAGAGGTACTGGGAGGACAGTACAATTACAGAGAAGGGGGAGGCAAGTGTTGCGGCAAGGCGCTTAAGGCCGCAGGAGGAGTAGAAGTTGTCGATGTAATAAGGATCCGTGCGCCCAAAAAGTGAGTGGCGGGCGCACGGATCCAAGCCCAAAGTGCAGGTGGAAGGTACATGGGATTGGATAGGGCACTGATCAGCACGTAGAGATGTGTGAAAGGGCAGATAGAAGGTAAATGGGTGGGAGTTGCATAAAGTAATAGTCATGTGCCGCAAGTGTGCATGAAAGTGACAATACCAACGTCATAGGGAACTTAATGGAACATTTCCTTCATCAACAGATATAAATTAATACTTACACCCATTAAACTTCACAGAGCTCAATTTTTATATGAAGGCTAGGCATTACTTACATTCATTAAACTATGGATTTTCTCGAAGAAATTCCTAACTTCACAACTGTGGAAATGTTTATTATAACCAGGGAATTTCATACACTAATCAAATCGGGCCTTATAGCGAACGCCAATTCAGGCAGACCTTCTCTCTGGGATCAGTGGATTTGACCAACAATTCATTTTAGTAAAGTGAAATAAAAATAATAAAAATATAGACATCGTTATTTGGAGTAGGAAATGTTTCAAAGTGCCAGACGAAGGACTGGGCAGGAAAAGATGATACTAGTTGCGGTCAGATGGATTCGAACCCGCAACCTCTTGCCCTGCAAGCAGGCGCTCTAGCCACTAAGCTACGGCGCCATATGCATGACAGCTAGGTTTGAAAAGAGAGCTATATTGATGAAATCCCGTAACTCTATTTTGGGTCGTAACAAATCCTTGCATTCCGAGTTTAGTCCTGTCTGAATACGTGACTGTCTGAATACGTGAATTACGTGACTGAATACCGGAGTAAATCTTTGAAAAAGACCGCCAGGCCACTTTTATCAATGACCCCACATATTTACATAAGGCCCGAAACTGATTATGACCTACCTACCTCATGCGAGCCAGTAAAATAGCCAAATCAAATCTGGCGCCTGTTATCTACATTCATTAAACTATGGATTTTCTCGAAGAAATTCCTAACTTCACAACTGTGGAAATGTTTATTATAACCAGGGAATTTCATACACTAATCAAATCGGGCCTTATAGCGAACGCCAATTCAGGCAGACCTTCTCTCTGGGATCAGTGGATTTGACCAACAATTCATTTTAGTAAAGTGAAATAAAAATAATAAAAATATAGACATCGTTATTTGGAGTAGGAAATGTTTCAAAGTGCCAGACGAAGGACTGGGCAGGAAAAGATGATACTAGTTGCGGTCAGATGGATTCGAACCCGCAACCTCTTGCCCTGCAGGCAGGCGCTCTAGCCACTAAGCTACGGCGCCATATGCATGACAGCTAGGTTTGAAAAGAGAGCTATATTGATGAAATCCCGTAACTCTATTTTGGGTCGTTCCTTGCATTCCGAGTTTAGTCCTGTCTGAATACGTGACTGTCTGAATACGTGAATTACGTGACTGAATACCGGAGTAAATCTTTGAAAAAGACCGCCAGGCCACTTTTATCAATGACCCCACATATTTACATAAGGCCCGAAACTGATTATGACCTACCTACCTCATGCGAGCCAGTAAAATAGCCAAATCAAATCTGGCGCCTGTTATCTAACTACTCCAAACCGGCTCGGGATAGCCGGAATGACGTTAGAACCCAATAAGGAGCGCCAAAATAGCTGAAAAATTGTATTTGATCTTTTAATCTAATGCCTTTTCAAATAGATAAAGAATAATGATTATATCAATACGCCTTTACATGTCGTTAACTTTATGGCATCGCCAGTTTCGCAATCCAATTTTCCTAGTGTTATGAACTTCCTATCCTGGGGTTCAATTAGTTACATTTGCCGCCGTTTCACTTTGTGGGGGCGCTACGCGCTGCATGAACATTAGCGTCCAGTTGACAGGGATGTTAGGCAGGTTGCAGAAATGTACTCATTTATACTTTTTTTTGAGGTAATTGAGAAGAAAAAATGTTGACAGTTGTGAAATACAATGGAAGGTTACTTTATCTTTCCACTTGGACAAAAATAAATACATTTAAGTAGTAGCAAGAAGTTGCACAGTAACTTTAACTGTGAAATACACAAAACTGCCATTTTCTCAGCTTAGTTTTCTATAGTTTTACTCTCACGGCTGACGTGAATTTAGACACAAATCTTAATCAATTAGCTTCAAACTTTGTATATAGATTCTAAAACATGTTCTCTACAAATCTAGACGGGGATATTGCAATATCTTATCTGGTTAATTTTTTATAGTGAGTCAAAAATCAAGAAACCAAAAAAGCATTTTTTTCCTAAAATGTTGTTAGATAAATGGCCATAAAAAAAGTTAGGGGCCATATTTTACAAAACCCTTGTCTAGTTTTGAAGAGACAAAGGTTTTTTTCAATGTTTTAAAAAATCAGGTTATTATCTTAGATCCTGCTCTTAGATTTGCGTCAGCCGCGACATATGTACTGAAAATTGATTAGTCAAAGTTTTGACCCCAATTTCTTTAAAATATTTGGAGCACATACAACCTATCCATATCCTATGTATTCCTTAGAATCTCTGCTTTCTAAAAATATATAGTTTGCTAGGGGTTTAGTGTACAAATAATGAGAAATCAGCCATTAATTGAGGGAAAGTCTGCTCTCCACGGGAAACGTTTACAGCCACCTTAAGGAAATTTTGTAAATTATTTGAAATTAGGAAATTGCATTTTGTCTTGACTCCCGGAACCAAAGAAATTGCCCAATCTAGTAATTGTTTAAAAGATGTCTACAGGTGCTATGTGCTGGTACTAGTTTGTATTATTGTTAACCCATTCACACTCAGAGATCCTCTAGAAAGTATCGTCTGCTACTTTCATACTTTTCAAAATAACTTTGGAATAAAATAAAAGTTCACAAAATAGTTGAAGGAGAGTTGTTGTTTATCTTCTCTCTAACATTTTACCTTCAATTATTTTCCAAAAAATGCTTTTATTAGAAAAATATTTCCAGAATTGTAAGGCCTGTTTTGCCCGCTTTGAGTGCTAATGGGTTAAGCTAATCTCTATAAGACAATCATATCCCACAACAATCCATGAACTTGTCATCAGCCTGTGCTGTCATTAGAGTTTGACTCTGTAGGTAGTAGGTGAAGGCAATGTTTTATAAACTTTTGAAGGAAGATTGTGATTTTCTAATATCAAGAAAATTCATGTTCTTTTTTGCTGAACATTTTCTTTATAATGTTCCCTAGGTTTTCCAGGTAAGTCCATATACAATCTCCTGGCTGCCTTGAGCAAATCACAAACAGGCCTCTAACGATCATATTCCGATCACATTTCCCTCAGGTAGGAAACAGGTTTGGGAAAGCTCTGAGTCAGCTTATGGTCTATCAATATAGAGCCAGGTTTACTTGTTAACCTACCTATAGCCACAGTACCTAGATCCAGCAAAAAAAAAGACTATTGTGGACATAGGCTTATTTCAGAAATAGAAAAGTTAGTAGTTAGTCAAAGTGCCTTTAACTTCAGCTTTCTTCAACGTTTTCTTGATTTTTTTTTTAATGAAAAGGCTGCGTTTGTATCATTTTATCTTGACACAAAGTGTTAATTTTTGGAGTATTCCATTACCTTGCCATGCAAGCGTTTTTTTCCTGTGGGAAAATATTTGTTCATTTTAACCTCAATCTCTTCTGTCCACAGGCTCTTATGTATTGGAAGAGCTCTCCAACAAATGTTAGGTTTTACTCCATGCTAGTCTACTAAATATATGAAAATGTGTTAGATTTTCAAAATAAAAAAACTTAACTGAATTCATGCTTCTCTATTGAATATAAAGGAAAAGTGTCTGATTTCCGTGAGCAGGAACTGATCCACCAGTAAGAACCAATTTATGTTGTAATGATCAATACTGAAAGCAACATAAAACAGTGTTATCCCTTTTTAATGGAAATCATTTTTTCAGACAAGCAAGGGTATTTTTTGGTAGACTGCCTCCTGGCTATGATATATAAAAGTGTAATCTCTTGTAGATAGGGCACTTTGGTAAACTTAGAATTATCAATCAGTGGTAATGCTCCTACTGGTCCCCCATGTGGCAATAACCTCAACTAAACAGAAAGCAGATAGCAGTAAGGGTAGGTGTTAGCATTAACCTAGATAGCCTATTAGCCTAGCTACAAGACTCTATTCTGATTTTACTTTATTATATATAAATGCCTGCATGGCTGCACCTATACCAGATAGGGACTTGTTGCCTACTGTTGGCTATTTAGTTCACACAATTGCCACACGAGGAAGATTAGTTTTAATACATATTTCCAACTGACCTCCTAGTATACCGCAGTGCCATCTATCCACAAGGGAGGACATTTAAATATAGCCTGGGAGGCTGGCTATAACCTAGATAGAAGAAGCCATATACCTAGCCTGTAGGCAATACCAGCTACGTCTATGCCTATTGTGCTGCTGTCTGATGATAAATGCTTGTTTTGCACACTCTTCAGTAACACATGCATGCTCATGACAGCACATAACTCAAATATGATGAACATTTCAAGTGAAACTCTTAGCTAGGCGGTATGGCTACAGGTGTAATGGACCACATACTTATTCTGCACGCTCTAGTTCTATAAATGTATGGTCATGTCAAATGATATAACAAGGTTTTAAAAAAGTGAAATATTAGCTAGGCTATATGGGAAGGCCTTTTCGAATATAACTGACTATCCAGAAAATCCTGGTATTTTCCTATGAAGATCCTAGGGATTCCTTGGTATTCCAAGCTTCATTGGTTATAAGGGGACTGGTGCCAGGCCTCTGACCCCTCTTTTCCACCTCCTAAAGGAATTAACACCTGTAAGGTCACAGCAGCAAGTAACTTAGATAACCCCCATGGTATTAGAATGCAGAAAAAGGGATGATGAAAGCATCCTGACTACGTCGGGCCCATAAACTGGGTTGTCATCAATCAGTGCTAGCTGTCAGCAGGGTAATTAAGCTCTATGGGATAGGCAAGGACATGCCCCATTGTTCTACCTGTTTTTATTGTCTCACCTGTTCCATTGTTTTCCCTGAATTTTTTCTGGTTGAGGATTTGGGATTGTAGTGATTTTAGTACTGGACTAGAAGGACGGTCGGATATGGATGACTTTGAGTACTCTTCAATCAGGTTAGTTCTGTCCAGAATACCTTACCAAGTGAACCTGGGAATACCTAGGGATTCAAAAGATTTTCCAAGGAAAATCCTAGAAATTTCTGTTTCAGCTACATTTGGCGAAATATTCATTCTTCAAGATAGTCTGGAAAGTTTCGTCTAGATCTATGGTAATTTTGAAAATGACTTTGGAAACCAGCTTTATAATTCACAACATATGTGAAGGAGAGACGTTGGTTGGGTTCTGGTCAACCTTTCTGCATCACATACCTCCAAAACAATTCTTTGGTCACAAAAATAGGATCAGGACAATATTTTTGAGGTGCAACCAACATTATTGGCTTCAAGTTGAATTCTTAATTCTAGATTACTTTAAAGATTAACCTAAAACAGAAGAAACACTTGCAAAACATTTGAGATTAGTTAGTTGGGTTATGAGTATCGTTTCTCCTTCAATTATTTTCTTAGAGGTTATTTCGTATGGCATATTCCACCATAATAGTTGTGTCTTTGGGCCAGTCCACAGGCATGAATAGGGTGAAATGAAATAGCCAGAGACGATATCGCCCTAAAACTTTGACCTTTTTAGGATGTAGCCGGGATGAGTAAATGATGATGATAAGTCGCTGACCGAAGACCCCGCTTACATTTTTCTCAACTCCTCCAATATCTTTATGGCACCTGTGGGCAAAACAAGATACATCTCTTCAACCATTAGGGGACTATTCCCTGAAAAATGATGTTCGGCATAAATCTTATTGTACCACAGTTGCTTGCCTTCCACCAATCAGAGGCCTCGAAAAGTGTAGGGTTATGGGACATAACCCACACTTTTCAAACCTTTGTTCTCTAAGCTGCCTAAACCCAAAGGTGTTACCCAAAGGGATACTTTTCTCGGCCTGTGATTGGTGGAAGGCAGTCAACTGTGGTACAAGCCACATAGACTCCTCGGAAGCTGTGGTGTATGGTATACCCTTGGGGTTACTCGGCTTCGCCTCGTAACACCTTGGGTATATCCCATACACCACAGCTTCCTTGGGGTCTATCTATCACGAAGCCATGTATATTCCTCCCTGCAGGCGGCTGGAAGGTGAAAAGGTATCGCTGTGAATCATTAACCCTTTAAGACCCGCAGATCTCCCTGACAAAGTCTGTCTGGATTCATGATACTTCTGAAAATATAATTCAGGAATTGAGATTAAATTCACAAAATATTTTAAAGGGAGTTGAGTTATGATCACATTTTCCCTTATTCTTTCCCATAATTGACATTTTTATGAGAGGCGAAGAGAATGGTGAAGAAAATAGTGCTTTATATTCAACCGAGGACGGTACAAGCTAGCAAGACATCTGGGTCTCATTTAAACATCTGAACCCCCTAAAATCCCACATCAAAACACCCAGATGTTTAGTGAGGAATTACTAATAATAGCAATTTCAGACATAAATACCTTCATATATTCACCATAGTGTCACTGTTATGGCCATGCTTTAAGGCTATTTTCATCTGCCTTTTTTAGATGGTTTGACTGTTTGTATAGTAAGGTGCATTTAGGGTGAAAGGATCCATTGATGGTCCTGGAAATAAGGTGAATGTAACAATGGAAACTGTCATTTAAGGGCAGAGCAGACAAAGTCAGTCCACTTCATGCCTTATAACCACAGGGTAGACTCAACAGCCCTATAAGGGCTTCATTGTGAAACAGCGCCTGAATACGTTCACATGTGAACAATACAACATGCAAGACCTGAGCAGGGTTCATACATCTTTTATTTGCCTCAATGTCTAGGAGATGTAAAAAAAAAACTTTTCAGATCCTCTAGTGAAAGTGTAAATTCAACTTTGTATGTTTAACCTCCGGGTTACCATCATAGTTGGCTCACATTAACCCTTAAATGCTTGGAGGTCCTCTGTAAAAATGCTGTCTGGAACCTAGGTACTTTTGAAAATAACTTTGATGATATTAACCATGTGTTAGGAAAACATTTGAAGGAGAGTTATCTGTTAGTTTCTTATTAACATTTCCTCTTCAATTTTTTTCTTCTGAGAGTTAAGAATTAGATTGTATACAGTATTGACCACAAACATGGTTTCTATGGGTTAACCATAGTACTAGACTAGCTCCTAGTCTATGATTTACTTATATTGTGCTTTTCTCTGTTCTGGTCTATCTTTTGTTCAATGTCTAGGTGTTAGTTTTAGTTGCTGTTGATAGATGGCACCAGTGGTGGTCACCCTGGTCAGTCAGAATCATAGAAGAAATCCAAATAGACCCTTGCTGGCCGCCTGGTGAGCCAATATAGAACTAAATATGGGCAGACATTTTAGAATGGTATATAAACATTGGGTGAGTTATTAAAGAAGTGAGAAATTTTCTTAGCCTAGGACTAGGCTACCATAGTACTAGAGGAACACTCACACCTGGACAAACAACAAAGAATCTTGTCAGATGTGTTCTTGATATATACCCCCTACCCCTCCCCTACCCCTCCCTGTCCATGTTAATACCCTCTCAGACAAAACCCTCCTAATTGTGCACCAATTAGTGACTAATAGACTGACCCGTTGTTAAATGATTAAGGATTACGCTTACCTTGTGTAAAAATTTACCTAGGATTGGACAACATTTTCAGGCATGCATTATGAGCTTATATTATGCATTATGAGGAAATAACACCTATAGGCATGGTCTTACCCGTTTTTTTGAAAGCCGGGGGGGGGGGGGGGGGGGAGGGCAAAAGCCAGTTACGCAATTTACAAGAATTATCATATCAACCCTATATATTGACATTGCAAGACTAAGTTTGCCTTTTACATCATCAAATGTGCCTATGGTCATGTATGTGTGAAACTTTTTAAGTCTTTCCTTGGCAGATAATCTTACAAAATGCAACTCAGGGTGTCATTTTGCCAAAAGTCTGATGTTTGGGAATGAGAATGACTCCCTGGCCCCTGGCTGGGTTATTTCCTGCCTGTAGGATTGAGATGTTTACGTCTGCATCAACAGTTCTTTTTCATGCTTAAAACCTTATAGTTTTGTACAAATGTTAATCCTGAAGGTGTAAGGCCCATTGTGATATTGGATCAGGATCGCGTTGTTATACAACTGCATAATTGTCTGCCCATTGGTCCAGAATCTGCCTAAAATCTTAGGCTTATTAAAACTAATTGGCCGCTTGTTAAGCCTTAAATACAACCTGCTGCTATTGTAAAGCAATTTTCTGCCACTACATGCCATTCTCAACTCCTTTGTTAACCCATTTGTGCCTGGAGATCTTGTGAAAGGTCTCGGCTGGCCCTCTTTTACACTTGCAAAAATATTTCGAATCAAGCATAATTACTATTTGAAAGAGAGCTGCAGGCTTGGTTATGACCATTTCTTCAACAGATATTTTCTAAAAATGAATCTTTGGTAGAATATATATGACCCTGATTGTCAGGGCATAATGGATGCTGCAGGCATACCTGAGGGAAATATTTGAACTGCCATATCGAGGTAGTCTTTCTTTACAATCATCTCACTGGCCGTTTTCACTGTTTTCTAAGTGAGTGAAAATCATGAGCAAGGTTTTAGGAAATTTTCTAGTTTTATGGCAAACTTTCATCGAATGATTTAATTAATCAGACTTCTAGCCTAAAGCATTATTTATTTTCAATGAATGCTTTTATGTACGAAAAAAGTTTTAGCATCTGTGCCCACAACAATAGCAGTTTCATTGTATACGCAACTGTATCACTTAGGTGCTCATGGCAATATTTGTTTACCCATTCATGTCTGTAGTACTCAAAACCAAAACAAAAGCAATTTTCAGGAAGAGTGTTTATTAAAACCCAACTCAGAACTCTCTATCAAATATTTTGTGAATTTAACCCATTAATACTTAAGAGTTCCTCTAGAAATTGTCGTCTGGAACTCAGATACTTTTGACCATAACTTTTGAATTGAGAATGATTTCACAAAATATTTGAAGGAGAGTTGTTGGTAATGTTATGATCAACATTTCTCCTTCAAATATTTTTGCCAATTATGCTTTAGGATGGAAGATTTCATCAAAATTGTCTGGCCGTTTTTGGCCTCTGTGAGCATTAATGGGTTAAGATTAATTCCTGAGTTGTTTTTAAAGATATCAAAGGTGCCGGCAGACAGCTATTTTCAAGTAGATCTCTGGGCATGAATGGGTTAAATGAAACAGTATTAATCGGCAAAAAGAAAATTTCTTAAGAGTAATTAGAAAACTGTTAGTGTTTGCATCCTACTTTTGTCATCCTTACAATACGTATTAGTTTAGAGCTATAAGTGCCACCTGCTGGCGCTACAGGGAATTACTCTCAATCCATCAGGAGGAAGACTTCTACCCCTGTCAATTCAAACAACATTTCTAAGGAACAAAGGATTTTTAGTGTGTGTCTTTTGTCAAAATTTCTTGTTGTTTACTTTGTGTCATTAACATGAACAACAGTAGTATTGAAGGGATATTTATGAATGTTTTTTTATCAAAATTACTGGTTATTCACTAAAAGCCTTTAGTATTGTATAATGCATGAATGCTTTATTAAAGGGCAAATGCACCATCATGATGATTTAGGTTCAAAATGTGCCTATATGTGTCACCTTTCAAATAAGACCACCCGCAAGTCTGTCCTCCTCAGCACTCCTCAGATATGGCTTATGAAAGTTAGTAAAAAACTAGCCTGAGTCTGGGTATAGAGGCTGCCATTATCAGAAGTGGTGCTTATGAAGTGACTGCCAGCCCTGCTTCTGATTGGTTGAGAGATATCAGTGGCAGTCACTTCCAGCCACTGATATCTCTCAACCAATCAGAAGCAGCACTGGCAGTCACTTCATACCACTGATTGTGCTTAATTGGGCTTAATTGGCCTGCAATGTCAGCCTCCATGCCCAGACTCAGGCTAGTTTTTTACTAACTTTCATAAGCCATATTTGAGGAGTGCTGAGGAGGACAGACTTGCGGGTGGTCTTATTAGAAAGGTGACACGTATAGGCACATTTTGAACCTAAATCATTATGATGGTGCATTTGCCCTTTAAGTGTACACTGTTAGCAGTAACGGTAACCTGTATGTTTTACCACTGTTGAATCAGCAACTCAAATATAATCTCTGCTGTATCGGAGGGTTGAGGAAATGGAAACAAAGTGGAAACCAGGTGTGCCTTTTGATTGGCGGAACAGAATCAAGTAATGCATTTACTCAGTGTCCAATTTATGAGAAATCCTCCACTAGACACACATTAGGTTAATATATCAATTTTCACAAATTTTCCACAAGATAATCCCTCTAATGTTACTGGTATTTTTCATTATTCATCATAAATTCCCACCAAAAACATGTGATGCTCACTAATGATTTCTAAATAACTTGCAGTATAAATTAATTCATCTTCAGTCATGTCAACCAAATATTGATTTCTGATGTTTTTTTGTGATTTTCTGCTTAACACTTTGATTGTAAACTCAAGATGTTTATTATTTAGAAACTTTCTGCAAGGCACACAATGGTATTTTTAAGCTACTAACTGTTACCTCACCTGACAGGAAATAGGTTAATCAGGTATTCTACCACAGTGGTTCTTTTGAAGTTGACTTTTTGTGACTTCTTCGCACTGCTGGCTTAGCAGTCATTCTGCTGAGGAGAGGATTGCAGGATTAGGGAAGTGAGGGGATAATCCAAAAGTGATTAGTTTAATACCATAACATACTCCATCCTACCCTAATGCACTCTAGGTAACATTATGCAGGGATAGATCAGGGTCTTAGCCGATATTTGGAAACAGGGTGTCCAAATAGAGGTTTCATAGACTTTTGTTTGTCCAAAGTGTGGTACAAAATACATACTACTGATAAGATAGACCCTATACCTTGACAGAATTTGTTTTTTTTAGGCCAGATACTGCTTTGTGTGTCTTATAAAAGTAACACTACAGCTTCTACATCTTCTATCTTCTAAGAAAAGTCATCATCAGCAAATTCTGACATAAACTTTTGGGTGTCCAAACTGTCAAAAAACAGTGTTCTGCGTGTCCAAATGACACGCTGGATGCATTGCGGCTAAGCCCCTGGGATAGATACTTCAGTACTGGCCCTGGTCTACTGACCCTGGGAAGCATGTGAGCCATAATTTAAAATTGTCCCAAAGATGTTATAATTGTCCTCCTAATTGTGCTACCCTCATTATTTTATCAGCAATATCAGTTCAGGATTTCACTAAATTCTCAACATAGGGAGTCAGGGAGAAAGTGTCATATATATATATATATATATATATATATATATATATATATATATATATATATATATATATATATATATATATATATATATATATATATATATATATATATATATATATATATATATATATGTATATATATATATATGCATGTTTTGGTTGACATCCTTTCTTAATAAGAATAAGGTTTGCACATGATTTTTTTTCCAAAAAAAATCATATTGGTATTATAATCGTGTTGAAAAGATGAAATACAGGTCAAATTATAAGGGTGTGTCTTGAATTTTATGGGTCAAGGCCATTACAATGTTACTACATGAGACAGCTGTCTATCCCTGGATGCTATGTATTGTATGTAGAATTAGCTTGTAACAGGGCACTCACCCATCTCCACCCACACTAGCTCCTAGTCTAGAATAATCTGCCCCTGCTTTTCGTTTTATGACAAGAAACTTATTTGCCAAGTTGGGCAAGAAGATTTTTTATTTTGGTTAATTATCTCTAATATTGATTAATGTACTTATGTATAGAGGTACACTTTCATGTTGATATTCTAAAGTGTATTCTATTTTAATATTCAATCTTATAGAGGGTTTGGATTTTCAATTAACCATCTCAGGCAAGTAAGTGATGATCTATACTTAAGCTGGCATGCATTTTTACTTGCCATGGCAAGCTGGCAAGCACTCATGTCTTCAGGTTTTACTTCTTACCTATGAGTTAGTTTCCAAGAGAGAAAATAGATGTCGCTAGCAGCGGTCACCCGCACAGGCTAATATCAAGGAATTGAAAGAAAAAAAAGAATTGTTGTTTCAAACACAAACATTTTGTCAAATCATGTTCAATCCCTAGGTTATTCTCAAAGTGTCAAAGATCCAACACATGTCAAAGAGATCTCCCATTATAAATTGGTTAATCCATTGATGCTTGAAATACCCCTTGAAAAATGTCAACCTGATTTCGTGCTTCTTTTAGAGATATTTTTTGGGATTAACCCATTAATGCTTGCAGGTCCCAAAACCGCCTGAGTATTTTGTTGATAGGCAAGGTTCAGAAGTCTCTTGCTAAGGACCTCTCCAGAAATCAAAGGGTTCAGCATGAATTGGCAGTTTATTTCAAGGAGATTTGGTTATTGGGTTCTCATTGTAAATATAATACCTCTCCCGTTCAAAATAGGCTTTCTTTAAATAGATATGAGTGATTTTTGATGGGTTATTTTAGGGTCCACCCATCCCTACCCAGAGCTCCTCACAAGCTCTGTCATCTGGATCTGGGAGTAGTAGACAGGGAGTGGGCACTGTGCATGCGTCATCAAATTTCGCTGCCTCCGACTATATGAGTCATAGATAACCTGTGTACTGTGTATTGGCTGCCTGCTGAAAAAAATCACGTGACCAATACATCCCCAGGCTGCACTGCTTAACCCGAGGCGCACATACCCTAGGTACCATGGTCTTAGCCAGTAGGGCGTCTGGGTGCCTTTTTGGACACCCAAACCCTTAAAAAGAACCCCTCAGGACACCCAAATATTTTTGTGTGGAATTTATAAAAATCCCAATCTCAAGCTTATAATTGAATTTTTGCATCTCCTTATAATTCCCATGACATTGTTTAATGATATCATGCCTTATTTTGATGAATTTATATATGTTTATGGTTGAAAAATGAGTATATTGTGATCCCCCTTAGCAATTTGGACGCCCAAAAATTTTACAACTGCCAATTTTAGGCACCTAGTTTCTAAATCCTGGCTAAGACACTGCTAGGTACTCGCATGCTGTGCCTATGGGGTTGCGGATCAAGGGGATGTATTTCTCTGTCTGGATCTATGCTACTTTAAACTATAACTTAGGAATAAGCCAGGAGGCTGTGGGTCAAGTTCTCACTGGCACTAATTCCTCGCTAAATATTTTCAAAAATATGTTTTTAACAGGAGGATAATGCAGAAAACACCAGGTCTTTTTGGCCTCCATGGGCATGAACTGGTTAACCATTTTATGGCTTTATATGCCTTTCATATGATTGGCCTTAGACTAGGCTCCTAGTCCCTGTAATGTTCACCTTCCCTTATGTGTTGACCAAGCACTGTGGTGTGGTACCAGGTTTGGTAGATAGATGGCACCACCTGCTCCTCCTATCTCTATATGTTTTGTCATAATCAAACTGAATCCTGGTGAGATAAATGTAAACTAAATTGACCACTGTGGCTACCTACACTATTTGGTGCTTGGTAACAGAAAAAAAACATAACAGAAAAATACATATGACAGCCTAGAAATCTTTATAAGCCTTTCATAGGATTGGCCTTGGAAGACCGCCTTGTCTTTAACCTATGCAAGCCTGTATGGCTCAAAGTAACACTAAAAGAAGTAACATCTTTTCAAAATGAGCATTTTGCAGGGAATTTTCAAGGAGAATTGTCGAACCAACGCACAACTCTCCTACAGATATTTTGTTAATTAATATTCAATTCCAAAATTATATTTAAAAGATTCATAGATGAAGAGGGCCCTCTGTCAAGGACATTGCCATGCATGAATGGCCCTGGGTTAACCCATTAATGCTCATATCAGCCAAAAGCAGCCTGACAATTTTGCTGGAAGAAGCATAAGGCTTAGGAAAAAAAATTGTTTGTTTCCTGTAAAGGTCCGAGAAAAAAATAGGGTTGGTAGGTCGGTTAAAAGATTTTTTGGGGATTATTTTTGGTCAAAAATGTGTTTTATTCATGTTTTACAATGATTAGGAGTTGGAAGTCAGAATTTTTTAGGGTAGGGATCTTTTTGAATAAAAACTTGTTAGGGTAGGGTTAAAGAAAACAGACCTTTTTTCAAGGACGTGTTTAAGCATGAACGGGCTGAGTAGCTTCATGAGAAGTATGTCAGATTCACTTGGAGCATGAAGAGGAGACCCAGATCCTAGTCGTCGTCGTCGTGCCAACAAGCGAGCAGGGTAGATGCAAGTTGGGATTGATTTCGGTGTTTTTCAGGTCAGCTACCGCAGAGTGCTACACCCAATCAGTACAGGCTCGTAGCTGAGTAGCTGCGCACCCACCTGTGCACCCTCTCACATGAGTATCATTAGGGGCGCAGTAGTGTACTTACTAGCGGAGAAAGAATACCCTAGAAAATGAACACCTGTGGTCAGCTATCAGTCACTGTAGGCTTTAATTGATATCACAGGATTAAGTCGAGGAAACATCAACACGTTTCTGGAGTCGGGAATTATGAAGACATCACAAACATTCTTAATCAGAAGGAAGGGGGCTCGTCAGTGACGATCTCAGGAAAAGGACACCCTATGTCGTAGGCTGGCAGCTAAGATGTCGGTGACTTGAGTTAAGGAAATGTCGACACCCAACCTGTACTAGATGCATCCTCATACAAAGGCTTATAGAACAGATCCGTTCCTGCACATCTCTCTCGCCACGGATGAGATAAATAGCGGCAGTGTACGAGTAGGAGAGGACCCAGTTTTATTGGCTATAAAAACTACTGACAGTCGTCGTAAACATGGATATTTTCTCATGTGTTTCTTTTACGATGCCCAGCCAGGACTAGATGGATTGTGATACAGCTGCCTATCTGCCTTTCTGAATATTGAGAAAATACCCAGTGTTTGTTATTATGAGGAAAAAACAGTGAAAAAAGTTAGCTCCCATCGACGGAGACAGTCCCAGGATCGCTACTTTTCTCATCGCCTCCTCTCTCTTAACTTCTTTCTCACATTTTGTATGTGTGAGAAGTTCAGCGAGTTTGTCTTGTAAACTGGAAGGACCAGGGATGCACGCAACCTGATTGAATACCTGAAACAGTTTAATAGTAGCGAACTATTTATATAGAGATTGGAGCGGAAATCGCCCTCCCGTGCTTGACTGATCAAGCTGGGGTGCTTGGTCACTTAATCAGCCACTTGTGGCCATCGAGGCATTGTTGTAAGGTAGTAAAGGAAAACACCTCTGAGATCTCTTCAAGTTGGCTGCATCCATCCTTTCACATGGAGAGACATGTTACAGATGCGGAAATATTTGAGATGAGGAAGGCCTACATGTTAGTATTTTCCTTCACTGAATGGTCTTAGGTTGAAAATGTATGTATCTAGCCTAGAATTTTGGGTTTGATGATAAGGCTATTATTTTAGGGATGTGGTGGTAGTAAAACCCTTGGAAAATGTAATAGTGAATAACCAGACATTCTTAGGATAATACTTGGAAAATTTCATGATTTACTCGGAAGTCTCAAAGACATTTGGTATATGGGTAAATCTAGCCTGGAATGTAAGCTTTTATTTCCTTAAATTTTGGGGTTAATAATAAGGCTGTTTTATGAGACGCACATAATAGTATTTTGACTAGAATCTAGGCTGTTAGTTTCTTTAATTATAAGTTTGATAATAAGGCTGTTTTAGTGGGTGTACATAACAGTATCACGCCTAGAATCTAGCCTGTTATTATTTTAAACTGCAGGGTAAAAATAAGGCTGTCTGTGGGGCATGCATGATAGTGTCTATGCTGTCTAGCCTATAATGTAGGCTGTTATTTCATTACATTGTATGGTGCAACATTTAGATTGTTTTAGAGGTGTACATGGTATGTAACCCTTACAAAATACATCTGTAATACCCAGGTATTGCTAGTGATTGCGCTAGAAAAATTCCAGGATTTCATACAAAATCTCAGAAACATTTGGTATGAGTTAGTCTAGCCTTAGAACTAGCTAGGCTGTTATTTTCTTAACCTGTAGGGCATGGTCTTAGCCAGCAGGGCGTCTGGGTGCCTTTTTGGACACCCAAACCCTTAAAAAGAAGCCCTCAGGACACCCAATGTATTTAGTACACATGGAATTTCTAAAAATCTCAATCTCAAGCTTATAATTGAATTTTTTCATCTTCTTATAATTCCCATGACATTGTTTAATAATATCATGCCTTATTTTGATGAATTTATACATGTTTATGGTTGAAATATGAGTATATTGTGATCCCCCTTAAATATTTGGACGCCCAAAAATTTTACAACTGCCAATTTTAGGCACCCAGTTTCTAAATCCTGGCTAAGACACTGCTGTAGGGTGTTCCAAGTAGGTAGTTATAAGGGGTACATGTTGGATGTATCCATACAAAATAATGATGGAAATCTGCGGAATTCTTAACGTAATGCTTGGAAAATGTCAGGATTGTTAAATTCAATTTCAATTATGAAATTCATTTTGCATTTCACTAATATGTGCATGTGAGATCATAGAGTGTCCACTTGAGGAGAACTGAGAAGTTCCCAGTGCACTTAGTTCAATGTACAATGGTTGTTTACCTCCGCTTTTTCAGAATGAATTGTTCAGTACATATAATGGCTCATTGTAAATAGATGCTCAATTTTGCAGGTTTCAATGTGTAAGGAAGCATGATCTTCCTTAATAAGTAAGCACTTCTATCATTGTTATTGAAATACCTTCTGGCAACATGATACCCTAAACCATAGGGTTGGCTACAGTGTCTTAGCCAACAATTGGAAAATGCCTGTCTGAAACAGCAATCACCAAATTTCTGCCTGTCCAGATTTAGCTACTGAGCTACTTTATGTCATTGTGCAAACTACATTTATAAGTCTTTTGTGTCAAAAAGGGCAATTTACACCTCAACCCTCTCTTAGAAGATTGTTAAGAAAAGATTTGGTTATAACCCGTAAAAAGTCATTCAAATATTCGTCATAGAAATTTTGTCCTGTCTAAAACTGAATTTTTCAGAAAATTGCCTGTCCAGAATACCGACTGCACAAGTCCTGGCTAGGTGGGTCCCTGGTTGGCCATCATGTGGACAAGTAGCCTAGATTTCTAGGCTGTCATATGTATGTTTCTGTTATGTTTTTTTTCTGTTACCAAGCACCAAATAGTGTAGGTAGCCACAGTGGTCAATTTAGTTTACATTTATCTCACCAGGATTCAGTTTGATCCTGTAAACATATTGAGATAGGAGGAGCAGGTGGTGCCATCTATCTACCAAACCTGGTACCACACCACAGTGCTTGGTCAACACATAAGGGAAGGTGAACATTACAGGGACTAGGAGCCTAGTCTAGTGGACAAGCTGTTTCATTATACCAGCCATAAGGCCCTGCCCTGTTCTGTTTTGAGACCCAAAAGGCCTTGGTTGCCTCGCGTCACCTCACGTGGCTCGCTCTGTTGGTTGCTCACACGAACAGAGCGGAACAGTTCGTGAGCATAAACCTGCTGAATTGTTTGCCTATCCTGACCTCACCTCAGTCATACAGTACTAATATCACCATTCATCTACACCCTCACCCTGTAGCCCCCCAAAACAACCCCAATCCTTAAGCATATAGCTCCAAGAGCTATATGCATCTTTTTTGCATCTTTTTCAAAAAGTTTTGAAGGAGGAACATAGACCATTACTTAACCAGTGCCTTTTCTTTCATTATTGTGCAAAAGAAATTCTTTCGCCAGTTTGTTGGATTTTCCAAGTATTCTAGCAGGCAAGAAACCTCTTTATAGAGAACACCATTATCAAATGAAGTATAGTTTAGACTTCCCAGGAAATCCTTGCATTATCTAAGAAATTCAAAGATGTTGCCACCTATATTTTAATGGAGCATACTTTGGGCTTTCCATTTTTGAAATCTCTCAGGAATGGCAGCAATTCTCAATTGATTTTGCATCAAGATGACGATTGGTACTACATGTTTTTCAGCGAAATATTAGGGTTTTAAAGACTGATGATCATCAGATGCACTTGTGTATGAGTGTACTGGTATAAGTGTAATGGTTGGATGAATGTCACCGTGTCAACCTTGAAAAGGTGGCATTTAAGGTCTTTACTTTTTTAAAGCAGCTTTGCACACGCTTAACAAGGGTTTTCTGTAGAGACACTTTACGCGCGGTTGACCCACCGTGCCCAGTATGACCTGTCATCATCATCTTCATCATCATCATCATCATCATCATCATCATCATTATTTTCATCGTCATCATCATTATTTTCATCGTCATCATCATCATCAGCAGCAGCATCAGCAGCAGCAGCAGCAACATATCATTATCATTTTCATCATCATCTTCATCATCCTCATCACCAGCTGCTGTTGCAGTTGCAGCAGAATCGCCATCTTCATTGTCGTGATCATCATCATATCTTCTAGGAATAGTCATCATCAGCAAATCCTGACCTAAACTTTTAGGTGTCCAAACTGATAAAATATAGTGTTTTGGGTGTCCAAATGCCACGCTGGACGCATAGGTGGCTAAGCCCCTGGACTGGCCACCAGGAAAGCAACTTTTGAGTTGGTTTATGCTTATCAGGTACCTAAAGGTAAAAAGAAAGTGAAAGTATTGCTAGCCATATAGGACTAGACTACTTGTATACTTGAGGGTCAGTGTCTGCCCTCCCTGGGTAAACTGAGGCCAGTGTGCTGTTGGGGACGTGACCTGCAGGTAGCCAGGGTGCTGCTCCACTTGGCCTTCTACAACAACAGTAGGACAAAACTAGGCGAGTTGGGTAGCAGGTATGGCAGTCTCCACCCTCCCTTGGTTTGAGTGGGGCCAGTGTGCCGTTGAGGACATGACCAGGTAGTCAGGGTCTCCATCTGGCCTACTGCCATCACAATAAGACTTGGGGTCAAGGGGGTTATTTGCCTGTGCATTCATACCTTGTCATTGGCCACTGAACATGGCCTACTATACTTACAATAGGAAAAAACTAGAACATCCATCCCAAGCATCATGATGAGGGGTACTGGAGGTACTTGAACTGCCCTCACCCCTCACATGCTGCCCGCCTCACCTGCTACCCAGCTGCCGCTACCCTATACCCAATACCCTATACCCAATACCCTATAGTATACCCAACAGGTAGGCCCGGAATGACCTGCTTGAGGGTGGATGCACAAAGTCTCTACATGTTCTTGTTGTTAACAAGTGCACTTTTAATTGAATATTTACAGTTGAATTAGTTTGAAAAAATATATGGATAAACTCAATTCCTTTACTTTACATAGAGTTGTTTGAGTCTTCTCGCCTATATTTCTCTGTGTGGCTTGCCTCACCAATTCATGCCTGAAAAACTCTGTAATAAGTGTTACTGAATTTTGGGTATGATTTAGGGATTATACATAATTTTACTACGTATTGGAAGTGGAGGTCCTGATCAATATTTCTTCTATATTTTCTGAGAAACAAACGCTTTGATCACTAAGACCTATAATAATCAAAACAGTCAGTAAGGGTGTTTCTTGGCTGCCACAAAGGTAAACAGGTTCAACAGCCATTTCCATACACTTACTTTAGAGGGGGTTTGAGGGGTTTGATGAGTGAACCCCAATTTACAGTTTGAGGTGTTGATTTTCTCTCTAAGAATTGTCAGTTCTTTGGTTTTGCTTATACCTTTATCGAAATCAATGAAGTAGATCTACTTCTGCCTTAAAACGACCCCCCCCCCTTCCTTACAAAACAACAAATCCCCTACACAGGACAGTTACCCAATACCTGTACTCAGGTAGATATCCTGGATTCTCACCCTCACACCCAGGCGATACCCTTCTAAGGGTACACTAGGTAACTAAGACTGGGCTAGTTACCCCAATCAAGGTCACTCAGACACTGTCTCAATACCAGCATTGGGATATGTCAATATGTACAAATTGACAGGACAAACATGATTCAAGCGAGTTGGCCCTGTTGTAGGGAAGAAGGCCTATTTGCTAATATCAAACATCTCCAGCAAGGTGCTGTGGACTTAGTTAGGCAGAAATGTGAAAGGTAGTGGCACTTAAGGAAATCCTTCAAAGGGTGTTTGATTTTGAGGTGTGCTAAGGACAGGGAGTGTAACCCTTTATATGAACAAAGGTCTCAGAATGTATCAACGTTGTGCTCTGATACTCATTGAAACAACTTACAATGATACATTGATTTTAAATATACTTAATGAGAGTCATTGTTACATTTCATTGATTTTTGCCCTCAGATATGCAACAAAAGATGTATTTATATTTTCCATTGCATTGCTTGTATTCATGATATTTTAGGGAGTGCTGTCTAAAGAGAACTTTACTTTCGAGAAAAAATACAAGTACTAAGGAATTCAAAAACGATATAAAATGACCAGATAAATGAAGGTTTTATATCATATCATGTGTTGGTTTGACCAGGAATATTCCTACATATTCCTGTATTGATATAGAGGTTTTATAATCTCCTTCCATTATATTTATTTTGTATTATCTTTCCTGATAATGAGCTATAGATTCCAATATTTACTCAATACTTTATGAGCTTTCTGTTGCCACCTGATTGTTGCCACCTGATAGCTATATCAAACAGTATGGTTACTTCCCAGTCACCTTCATTGTGTTGTTTTCTGTGTTTCAGGGCGTATTCGATGATGGATTCATCGAGGGTTTCGACCTTTGTCATCTCGATCCTCCTTATTGTCTATGGCAGCTTTAGGTGAGTTACTTCTATTATCATCATTCTGGGGGGTTCCATAATTCATAATAACTTTAATTTATATAATATTTTATACCAGTGGAAAATAGGGCTGCACACCGGTTCCCGGTTGCAGACCGTAACCGATCACTAGGCTGCCTAATGATAATGATAACCGTCCCAAAATAAACCGGTTTGAAAAACCGATGAAGCAGCTATGAGGAAACTGCCTTACCTTACTGTTGACATTGCTCCGAGCACTTCCTAAGCCGTGATTCAATGAAACAACGGCTCGGCATTGGCATCAATACTTTCGTATTTAATTCTTAATGAATAATTCGTTCAAATTTAATATTCTATGGCAAAACAAAACTCATAATAATCAAATATACGATTCTGTTTTATTCAAAGAATTTGAAATCATATTTCATGGAAAAAAAAAAACAGGTATTGAATACGAAAGTTTGGCTATTTTTCAGAAGTTCGTCCCACGAGGTATCGTTAAAAAAACGTTAAGAAACCGTATTGTTTCAAAGTTATCAGTATCATATCAAATCGTTAATTCTTAACGGTGTGCAGCCCTAGTGGAAAATACTCTCTTGAGTGTCAGAATACAAATAGTGTGAGATATATATCATGTAAACTGTGCACAAATGTAATATTTATTTACAATAAACAAAATCCCAAAACCAAGTCACGATCTCACAGATAGTTGACTGTATTGCCAGTGCTTGCACCTGTCTCAACGCACACTCCATACAGAAACTAATGCCTACCGCGTTAAGGCACAGCAGAGCAGTTTCCATGGCAACAAGTATGTTGCCATGGCAACAAATGCACAGGCTCAGAGGCAATGAGATGTTAAACGAATCTTGATGGAATGAAGATTTGCTGCGAATGAGTTAGATGGCACACAAGATTCCTTTTATCTCGCTATATTTGGGCAAGTTCTAGTTCATAAATCCTCACATTATCCTGCTCAGTGTCTTAGTCAGGCTTGTTGTGATCGTGATTTAGGATGCAGTAATTGTCTTGTTTGCACACCTTAACCCATTAATGCTCACAGCGGCCAAAACCAGCCATACAATTTTTGTGAAATCTTTCAACCAAAAGCATATTCAGAAAAATATTTGAAGGAGAAATATTTATCAGAACAATACAAACAACCCTCCATCAAAAATTTTGTGAAATAATTCTTAACTACAAAGTTATTCCCAAAAGTATCTTAGGTCCAGACAACAATTGTTGGGGGAACTCTTAAGCATTAATGGGTTAAACAAATGAACCTGGGAATACCTAAGAAATCCTAGGATTGCTCTTGGAAAATCCCAGGGGTTCCCCAGGAAGGCTCAGTACATTAGCCCATTCACACTCAGATGTTCCTCATGAATGGATCGTCTGCTACTCTCATACTTTTGAAAATAACTTGGAAAGAAAGCGAAAGTTCACAAAATATTTGAGGGAGAGTTGTTGATTGGCTTGTGATCAACATTTCTCCTTCAAATGTTTTCCAGAAAATGCCTTTATGAGTAAAATATTTCCCAAATCGACAGGCCTGTTTCGGCCGCTCTGAGTGTCAATGGGTTAGGTAAGGGCTCATAGCTTAGATGATGGATGGACTGGATCTTGTGCATGAGCTGGGTTGCGGGTCACAGCGGAGATCAACTGATATACCTTGCTTGCAGCCAATAGGCAAGCTCTTTTTTCCTCAGCCCAGACCTTATAGAACTGAGTGCAGCAGTAGCTACACATCAGGTTCTGAAAAACTGCCAGAACCGCAACAACCGCAACCACCACTCTGAACACTGGGCCTAGTGTGATTGTAGGTTAATTGCCCCCCCCCCCCCCCTGCTTCATCTTCCTATATCTAGCTCTCTGCTCCTGAATGGAACATGACTCCTTGATGGCTACAGATCTGTGCCTTTTCAAGTGTTGTCCTATGATACATGTGAAAGTTACTGTGGAGTTGTTCATAATTCAATAAATATTTGTAGTAGAAATCAAGCTTTCAAAATCCTGGATGAACAAACCGGTGCTATTGTGGAATAGAGGATTTATCTCTTAAAATAACTGATAAGTTTAAGTACCAAAACATGTGTGCTTCTGCCAGTAGTATTTCAAAAGTTTTACAATCTCGTTTTATCGCATGTTAACCCATTCATGCATGAAAGTCTATTATGAGATGTGGGGACAAAGTAGCTCAGTTGGTTAGGTGTCGGACTAGTAATCAGAGGGTCGCTGGTTCAATTCCCGGCCGCCCCGGGCACTTTGGTCTGTTCTTGGCAAGGCAGTTTATTCCATATTGCTTCAGTCTACCCAGCTGCAAAATGGGTACCTAGCATAAATAAGGCAGTGCTTAGAGTGTGTGCACTATATGCTGCCAGTTGCTCTGGAATATCCCCCGGGGGATTGAAATGGTTTCCGTGTGTACAGTGCCTGCTAGGGGAGGAAGGTCGTGTGAGCACTTCGGTGGATACAAGACTATAAACCGAATACCTTTACTTTTATTAGACAATCATCGTCTGTATGTATGATACTTTTGGAATGAAGCACAGAATTATCAAAAGAAATTGAAGGTGATGTGACGGCTGAGTTCTGATCAACATTCCTCTAAATACTTTTGAAAAATGCTCTCGCCAAAGAGATGTTGCCAAACTTGTCAGGCTGTTTTTGGAGTCTACAGGCAGGAATGGGTTGAGCTGCCAGTGGGACCAGCTGCTATATAGATAATCAGTCGCGTGTTCAGATATCATTTTGTATTCTACATAAATTTCACACCGAATCAAAAATTATTGTTTTTCCTAAGGCTTACATAGAATTGATAAGGCAAACTGCATTTGTAAGGAGTTATTAACCCATTGGCACTCAGAGCGGCCAAAACAGGCCTGACTAGTTTGTTGATATTTTCCTCACAAAAGCATTTTATCAAAAATATTTGGAAGAGAAATGTTTATCAGAATACTACCAACATCTCTCCTTCAAATATCTTGTGGCAATTTGTTTTATTTCCAAGTTATTTTCAAAAGTATGAAAATAGCAGACAATACTTTCCTGGGGAACTCTGAGTGTGGATGGGTTAAGTCAATGGTAAAGATCAGGTGGTCTGTTCATGCCTTTAGGGGCCAAAATGTCCTTCATATTTTAGAGGTAATCTTCTTAAAAAATCAATTATGAGAATTTAATTAAAGTTCACGCTTTATGTAAGTTTGTATAAATAACAATCAAAGATCCAGACAAAACTTTAAGAGTGTCAATGAGTCGTCCTATGAGGAGATTATGATCCTCTAGAAGTTGTTGTCTTGATCCATGATACTATTTACAATAAGTTGAGAATTAAGAATTATTTTACCAAGTATTTTATTGAGGGTTTTTTGCTAGGGTTCTGATGTACATTTCCCATTCAAATATCTTCATTAATATGCTTATGCCTTTTATGTCAGGCTGCTTTTGTTCGCTGTGAGCATGAATGGGTTGAAGTGATCGTTCACTCTTCTTCAACATCCAACAATGATCCATCCTAATTAACACCTTCGTCTTGACTCTCGTCTTCTGCTACTATGATACTTTTAAAAATAACTTTGGAATGATATATGGTTTCTAAAAATATTTGAAGGAGAGTTGTAGGCCTAGTATTGATTTCCATTTCCCTTCAGATATTGCCCAAAATAAGCGTTCCTCAGTGAGATATCACCAGAATTGGCAAGGCCGTCATTGGGCACTACAAGCATGAATGGGTTAATGAATATAGAGAGTGTGCGAACCTTTTACTCTAATATGCAGTGTAGGAATCTTGTTGAAAGCTAACCGTGATAAGGTCAGGGGGTGAGTCGTCAGGGGCGCGCTTGGTTATTACGAGTGCTGATGGAAAGGAGTGCAGAAAGACAACATGGGAATGATTGATGGTCACGAGCGATTATTGCCTTCTCGGTAATCAATACAAAACCTCATCAAGAGCAGCGCGCCATTCACTCATGTCAGGGAAATAAACGTAGCGGATGTTTTTCTTGAGACAATATTGAGAGTGTCGTGGATCTGAATCAATAAGGTCGATTGCAAATGTCATGCATTTCAAGTCAATCCGCAGCTAATATGTCACTTATTACCCAGGCATGTAACGTCAGGAAATTTAGCCGTGAGAGTTCAAATAATGCCTAGAGCGCAGCCAGATTGCTAGTCGAGGCTGGCTCAGGCATATTCACTTGCTAAATTGCCTTCAGAGGATTCCTCTTCAGGTGCCAGGCAAGATTAACCAAGGTTCATCAAATAGTGGGCCTATCATCAGCCCGTTCATGCCCGGTCGTCAGCATCCATCATCCTTTTGAAAATAACTTAACCCATTAATGCTTAGGAGTTCCTCCAGCAATTGTTGTCTGGATCTACGATACTTTCTACAATAACTTCAGAATTGAGGATGATTTTACAAAATATTTGAAGTAGAGTTTTTGATAATGTTCTGATGAACATTTCTCCTTCAAATATTTTTCCACATGTGCGTTTGCCTGCAAGATTTCATCAAAATTGTCAGGCTGCTGTGAGCATTAATGGGTTAACCATAAAGTATTGATTCTCAAAATATCTGAATGGATTGTGTTAATTCTGAGTGATAGTCATTGGTTTAATATTTTTTGAGAATTATACATATTTCAGAAAGATATCTCCGAAAATGGTGAGGACGCTTTGGCATGAATAAGTTAACCCAGTAATGCCCAGAGATATTACTGACGGGTGTCGTCTGGTCCTTTTACGCTTTTCTAAATAACTTTGGAATTAACCCATTAGCACTCAGACTTTTTCTAGAAAGTATCGTCTGCTTCTCTCATATTTTTGAAAATAACTTTTGAATAAAGCGAAAGTTCAAAAAGACATTGAGAGAGAGTTGTTGTTTGGCTTCTGATAAACATTTCTCCTTCAAATGTTTTCAAGAAAATGCTTTTGTAAGTAAAATATATTCAAAATCATCAGGCCTCTTTTGGCCGCTCTGAGCATTAATGGGTTAAGCATAATTTCTCAAACTATTTGAAAGAGATTGCTGGGTTTGGTTTTAAAAACCATTTCTCCTGCAAATACTTTCTGAACTAGGCACTGGTTAAAAAGATTTCACCAAAATAGGGGTGTGGTGCTACAGGCACAGGGATTTAGCCAGGACCCGTCCTACCTGTCTTTTGGACAGGCAGTTTCCTAAAAACCTCCTGTTTGGACAGGCAAAACTTTCTATGATGATTTTTCAATTTTGACTTTCTGGGTGTAATAACCAAATATTTTCCTAACAAACCATCTTCTAGGACATAGCTGAAGTGTAAATTGCTCTTTTTAAGACACTAGGTTATTAATGGTAGCTGGTATAAGGATTTGAAGTAGATTAGTAGCTAAATCTGGACAGGCAGTTATTTTGAAATTGCTGTTTTGGACAGGCATTTTTGAAATCCTGGCTAAGACCCTGTTAACAGGCATGACTGGGCTAAAGAAGATGAAACAAAAAAATATATACATTTCAACTTTATTTTATGGCTGCTCTCAGTGAGATATCACGGATGAATGGTTATTTCTTTATTGTGTAGACGGTTCATGCTTCATCTACCCCATGTCTAGCTCTCTGATATTGCCAAAGTAGGCAGGTTTTTTAGATGATTTAAGCACAAATGGATTAAAGAAGGTAGATGCACGCCGCTTGTGTTTAAACCAGTTTCAGATTTCATATCAACTCAAACTGATATCACAAATATGGCGTTCCTGAAAAAAGACCTTGTATATAGAGTACTCCATACATCAAAACCTTACCTTTACTTTTCCAGATCATTAAACATTGAGCAAGAGAACCGGGAGAAGGAGAAGGAAAAAGAGAAGGGGTACCCAGGGACAGGTACCACTGACGTTCAAGAGAGTAGTAAGTCAGGTCTGCAAATGATGCACCTATGTTTTCTTCTCTTTGCTTTAGAATTATCTTGCCAGGTGGCATCAGTATATTACGGGTAAAAATCATTTGCGCCATTTGCATTTTGAGATAAGTGCAGATGCTGACATTTTTGCTGTGTGTGTTTGAGTTTGTGTGTGTGTGTGTATGAGAGATTATTATTTAGCTTTGGTATAACAGGTTAAAACAGTTTTGACATAGGTGCTGCGTACTTATACACACACACACACACACACACACACATATATATATATATATATATATATATATATATATATATATATATATATATATATATATATATATATATATATATATATATATATATATATATATGTATATATATATATATATACATGTATATATATATATATATATATATATATATATATATATATATATATATACATATATATATATATATATATATATTTATATATATATATATATATATATATATTTACATGTATATATATGTATATATATATATATATATATATATATATATATATATATATATATATATATATATATATATATATATATATATATATATATGTGTGTGTGTGTGTGTGTCAGTGTATATGTATATGTACATATAATTGTAAATATATATATATAGAGAGAGAGAGAGAGAGAGAGAGAGAGAGAGAGAGAGAGAGAGAGAGAGAGAGAGAGAGAGAGAGAGAGATCAGTATTTTCTAAATTATCTGGTGCACTTTCTTTTGCACCAATGAAACCCACACAAAATGAGTCACTTTGCTAGTCAGGAATATGTTCGGTGAAACAGCACCTTTATTGAGATGAAAAGTCAGCATCTAAATGGTGCATTCTCCCATGAAATCTTTGCGGGTGCCGATAGCCAAGTGGCGTATAACATTGCTACTGACTGCTCGCTGTCTCCTACTTACTGCCCTGTTTCAAATTGAGTATGAGGCATGTGAGAAAGTGGCAAGTGACTTAGATAGTGGTCATTTTGTTGATTTCTCTGCTGGTTTTCTTCAACTGCATGCATGGTCTGAAAACTAATGAAAATATGTAAAACTAAATAGATAAAATATGGAAAATTGATAAAGTATTATCTGTAAGGTATTTGAAGAGATACGTTAAACTTTTAATGAAAAACAACAGACTAAATATTGATTAAAATGTTTCTTTGTAATCAAGATTTTACCATGTGAAAGACTGCATTTGCTCCAGATATGCATGGGTAAAAAAATTGCCAAGTTATCCTGCATCTGTAATTTAGTATCCATAATATGAAAGAAATGCCATCAGTTGAATGCAGTGCATTGTGGGTAATCCCCATGGTGTTCCCCGACATGGAAAATCAGATGCATCCATGTTTCTTTGCGATAACAATTTCATTTTTATAGCCTTGATGTACCTGAAATGTTCCGAAGCTGCGTTCTCTAAATTATGAATCACGCCAGGATTAGAAATCTTATAGTTAACCCATTAACACTCAGAGCGGCCAAAACAGGCCTGACAATTTTGGAAATATTTTTCTAACAAAAGCATTTTTTGCAAAATAATTGAAGGAGGAATGTAAAAGAGAAGTCAACCAACAACTCTCCTTCAAATATTTTGTGAACTTTTGCTTTATTCCTAAGTTATTTTGAAAAGTATCAGAGTAGCAGACGACAATTTCTAGTGGATCTCTGAGTGTTAATGGGTTAACCATCTCCACGTATTCCCCGTTTCCTGCCACTGGTTATGAAGCTTTTCTCTCGTCTCCTTCAGATGTCCAGACGATCGACACTTGTCAGGCAATGTTCCTGCCCATCGGAGCCTCCATCTCACTCCTAGTCATGTTCCTCTTCTTCGACTCCCTACAGATGGTCTTCGCAGTTTGTACAGCAAGTAAGTCACTAGCCTAGATTTCTAGGCTGTTATATGTATTTTTCTGTTATGTTTTTTTTCTGTTACCAAGCACCAAATAGTGTAGGTAGCCACAGTGGTCAATTTAGTTTACATTTATCTCACCAGGATTCAGTTTGATTATGGCCTGTAAACATATAGAGATAGGAGGAGCAGGTGGTGCCATCTATCAACCAAACCTTGTACCACACCACAGTGCTTGGTCAACACATAACGGGAAGGTGAACATTACAGGAGCCTAGTCTAGTAAGTCACACACTCAGGACCGGCAAATAAACACAGGAGGGTCTTAAGGTCTTAGCCAGTGCCTGTCTAAAACAGCAATTCTACTTCAAATCCTTATACCAACTATATATTATAGGTTATTGTGTCAAAAAGGGTGATTTACACCCAGCCTTGTTCTATTGTAAGGAAAATATTAAGTTATTACCCCCTTAAGACAAAATTGAAAATTCTTCATGTAAATCTTTGCTTGTAAAAAAAGGATGTTTTCAGAAAAAAAACAGGCGGGTCCTGAATAAGTCACTGAATGGTCTACATTATACATGCCCTGGGTGCAGTGTGATGGTTGTAGCTGTTATGTAGCGCCTGCAGTGTAATAAGCGCTGCGTTCATGAAGTATCAGGCTTTAGAAAATAAAGCATACCCATTGGCTGCAAGCAGGGTATATCAGTTGATTCCCTGCTATGACCAGCCACCCAGATTCCCTCTTTTAATACATTCATTTATGACTTACTGAGGAATTTTTGAGTTACACTAAATGAACCCTATGGTAGCTTAGTTTCTAACTTACCAAGTATAAATAAATAACCAACCACATTGGTGAGCAGCCAGCTGTATCTGTCTAGGTTTGCCCAGTTCAAGCTCGAAGAAAGAGAATCGAAAAAAATGTTTGAATAGTTTGACAAGGACCTGTTAGTAGTACCTGTATTACAAACACAAAACATCTGTATCTACTCAATCTGTGTAGGTGTGCAGACTTATATGTGGTATGGATCTACACACTTAAGTTCTACGCTCCACTATTGGTTAACTGGGAATCCATCTGTATTTTCCCACCAACAAAATAATAAATTTCCATAAGTTTAGGAGTGGTACTGATCATAAGAAATCTAACTACCTGCATTTAAATCCCTTTCAAGTAAGCCTAGTCCTGCCTGGTGTTCCTATGGAAAAATATCATTTGAATTAAGATACTTTCGAAAATGACTTTAATAGGATGACACGTGAACTCTTTAAATATTGAAGGAAAGTTTTAGATAAAGTTCTGATGATGTTTCACCTTCAAAAAGATGCTTTTGTAAGAGAGATATCATGAAATAGGTCACTCCTTTTTTTAGGTCATGTATAGTCTGTTCAACAGTCTGAGCAGATATGCATCAAACTCCTGCGTCAAAGTCAATAACATTTGTTATGGTATGTCATGGCTCCATTTTAAACTACTGCCATCTATTGGACAAAATATACATTATATCTGAAACTAGTTACTTTTGGATAAAAAAGAGGGCAGCACATTGCATTGGTATTTGTCTGTAGACAGTGATGCTATTCAATAGGGGTGAGATTTTAAACAACATACTTTGTTTTCTTTTCGTGATAGAGCAAACTTACATATGGGAACTTTTCATGATGTATTTTTATCACCTTTGTTGCCTTATATGCAGGTGCCTGAGGGATTGTGATTCTAATCGCTCAGATTTGGAAAATGATAATTTTTTTTAGATTTTCAAATTATGAATCAAACTTTCAGTACCAGATATAGAGTATGTTATTTCATTATTTCATTGTCATTGCAATACAATATATATATATATATATATATATATATATATATATATATATATATATATATATATATATATATATATATATATATATATATATATATATATATTATGGTATGTTATTAGAATACATATCTCTGATCATATAATATTTGCTTATTCATATTTCTCTGTATTTCAATTTCAGTTTTAGCAACGGTGGCATTTGCCTTCCTTCTTCTACCTATGTGCCAGTATTTATTACGACCATGTCACAGTGGTCAAAAGTAAGTATTTTTTCTGATTGTTGGTGACTTTTAGAAACATGATTAAAAGTACATATCATTTTATGAACATGGCATCTAGAGATGTATCATTTCAAAATCAATATATCAAGCTATGTATCATTATAAGAAATAAGTATCAAGAAATGTATCATTTAATTAAAGCAATATAATTGTGATGGATGCCATTTCTAACAATAAATCAACATATGTATAAGGGTCTTATACAGGATTTAGAAACAGGGTGCTTGAAATTGGCAATAATCAGATCTTTTGAGCATCCTGTATTTCAAGGTGCAGCACAATATACACATATTTCAACCATTAACATGCGTTTACTTTTTGAAGAAAGGCATATTATCCTTATACAATGTTAAGGGAAGTATATTAATGTGACAAAAGTCAGTCATATGCTTGAAATATATATTTTACAAAACTCCTAACAATAATTTTGGGTGTCCTGAGGGATGATTTTTGAGGGTTTCGGTGTCGAAATGACGCTCAGGTGGCCTGCTGGCTAAGACTATGATATGTATCATTCCATGCATAATGTATAAGATGTGTACTTAGACATCTAATATACTATAAGTATAGTAAGTGGTGTTAAGTATCAGATTTAGATCTTTATAAACAATCTATCGGGATGGGTGTTATTTATCACATAGTATCAAGTATATACCATTCCTTGGACAACGTATTCATTTATGTATCATTTCATGAATAATGTAATAGATGTGTATTCAACAATGTATCTTGTCATTGCAATAGTTTCTCTTCATTATTTTTCAGAATTTCATTTGGATGCTGTGGTCGTTTTACTGCAGCTGATATTATGTCCTTCTTGCTTTCCTTCCTCATTGTGTGTGTCTGGGTTCTAACGGGCCACTGGCTCCTCATGGATGGTATGTACCCTCTACAACTTTTACTATTATGGAATTAAATTGTTTTCGTCAATTTCTGACAGCCAGTTGTTAATGGTGGAGAATACCTGAGTGCCTTGCAGAAATCACCATTGTCACTGGCAACTTGCTCACATGTCAAAGCAGTATTGAAAATCATAAAGTGTTGAGTGACAGCAAAAAGTCAGTGGCACTGCTTTAGACCACCTGGCTATTGGGGCTGCTGCCCCTTTATTGGAAAAAAAAAGTTCTTATATTATTCTTAATTCTAGCTTTTGTATACTCCATTTTCATTCAATAATTTGAAAAGGTATTTAGTGAGGTCTTATTAGGCATTTGATCATTGGTATATCAATTTTGATAGATAATTCTAAAAAAATAGTATTGTTGTAATTTAAAATACCTGTTAAGAAATGGATAATCCACTCACATCGGATAACTTTGAACTTATATAAATGACTGGTGTGATATGTGAATGACCTTTATTGAGGTATTGATAAACCTAACATTGTTAT